>PVJC01007607.1:0-50948 GCA_004026665.1 Murina feae | reverse complement strand
TTAAGTCTGTCTCATTAGTCTTCTTATTCTGGTCCAGAAGCTATTTGGGTTATACTCCTCTTAGCAGAAGGCATAGCGCAAGAGAGTGAGTGAAGACACAGGATGTCTCTTGAAGCCTTGATTCAAAACTGAAACACCATCTCTTCTATTTCATTGGCCAAAGACAGTCATTTGCCAAGACTAGAGTCAATGCGACAGGAATGTATATTTTGGCTACTTTTGTGAGAGATAATAAAAGTTCATGTGGCAAAGTGCATGAATGATGAATGCATACTTTTATTACAGAGAGGAAATGATAAATCAGGAACATCTAATCTGCCACATAGGTACTTTGCCTCTGCGTAAAATGGGGAACCTTTGGAGAGTTTCAGGAGGTAATGGGATTTAAATTTCAAAAGTGCCAGTCTTGCTTCTGTGCTGAAAATATACTCTAGAGGGCAAGGGTAAGAGCAAGGATGTTGGTGGCTCAAACCAGGGCAGTCACAGAATAAGAGGGAAGTGCTCAAATTTTGAAGGTAGAGTCAACAGGAATTCCTGAGGGATTGGATATGGGAGATGAAGAGAAAGAGGAAGGAAAGATAACTAACTTTTAAGTTTTTCAGTGTAAGCAGCTAGACTAGAAGGAAACTGAGATGGGGCCACTGTGTGTAGAGCAAGTCTCAGTAGAAGATTAGGAGCTGAGTTTTTGTTCTTGTATGTCCCAGTTGCCACTGTGTATCTGAGGGAAGAGGTCAAGTATGTAATTATCAGGTCTAGCGTTTAGGAGCGAGATCTGGGTTAAAGTGTTGAATTTGGGAGCCTAAACCTGTGGATGGTATTTAAATCTATGTCTCATACTCAGCAACAACCACAGGTTTGGTTTTACTTGTCTCATTTTCCAATGCATCTTTTATTCTTCCAACACTTGTGTTTTAAAAGCAAAACTCTGATCCTGTTTCTCCCTGCCTTAAAAATCTAGCCAGAGCTTAAAAGACAAAATTCAAACTTAATGTAGAGTTTTACAGTCTGGCTATGATCTATTCTCACTTCACCCAATAAAATCCTATTTATCTTTACAGGCCAAACTCAAGTGTCAGCTCTTTTGTTCAGTTCTTCTAATGATTGAGAGAGAATTCATCTTTTCCCCTCCAACTTCAATCATGACTTGTCTGCCCCTTTCTGTGTTGCCCACCATGGAGCCACTTGCCATATGTAGCTATTGTATATTTGAAATGTGGCTAGTCCAAATTAAGATGTGCTGCAAATGGAAAATCCAGATCTCATTCAAAGACTTAGTACAAAAATATATAAAATTTACCATTAATAATTCCATATAATTGTGAATTGATAATATTTTGGATATGTTAGGTTAAATAAAATATAATAAAATTAATTTCATCTGTTTAATTTTTACTTTTTAAATGTGGCCTGCTGGAAGCTTTAAAATTATGTGTGTGGCTTCTCATCTTGGCTTGCCACTTATTTCTATTGGACAGTGCTGCCTTAGAGCATGCACACCACTGTGTCATTATCTATCTGTTAGTCACATCGCAGCTATTTTTCTGAAATATTCTGAGTTTTTGAAAACAGAAATTATTTTTGATTTCCTCTTTCCAAGACCCACTAAGATTGTGACTAGATGCTCAATAAAAGTTCGTTGAAAGTTTATTGGTTTCTGATTGATGCTTTACCCTGTGGTCAGATTGCCAATAATATAAACATAATTTAAAAAAGAATCAACTATAGCAGGTCCGTAATACATATTTAAGAAATCCAAGTACTTTGACAAAGTCAGCCAAAATTTTAGCTGATCACTCATTTTTATCATTATTTCAACCTCTCTTCTAGTACATTCAAGGTCAGATTACAAATTAAGATAGTATATTGTTTGTAGTAAAAAATAATGTCACATAATTTTATAGTTAAATTCTTCAAATTAATTTTTACAAAGACATTTGAATTCTAGTTTCTGACTTAAAATTTACAAGTGACTTCTTATTACATTGATTTTCATGACATTTACACAGTAAGAGACTCATAATTATTTTTTAATCAGTTATGAAAGAAGCAAAATATTCATAACTTTATGTAAACTAAACATTATACATTTTGAAGGAATCCTAGGGATGCAGGAACATTTTCAAGAGATAAAAACAGGGCAAGTATGAGTGTACATTTATTATTCTCTTTACTTTCATTCTTTCTCACTTTCCATTGTGTGCAAATATCCCTTATGATTTTGGAAATAAAATTTAAAAATATTCTCTGAGCAATGAGATTTGATAAAACCAACATCTATCACATGGATAGTCTATTTGAGAAGGCAGTAAAATGCTTTCTGAAGCTGTCTGTCTCTGAGAAACAAGATTCTGATATAATAGGGGATGTGATGTAATTCACTACAGGGAGCACTGTAGGGAAAACACTTGTAGAAAAAACAGTTAGAGGGTGCAAATTAGTCATGTATTGTCAGTCCTGTTCAGGGTGAAGTGCATTGATTTTAACGACTATCCCTAGGTGTCTAGACAGAAATACCCCTACAGGGAAGAAGAATAACATCTCAAGATATGTTAATTTGATGTAAATCTCCTTTTGGCATGCTGAATCTTTTTTATGGTTCACTCCACAGGGTTTGGGTTTGTTATTTGGTCTCAGGAGTGCTCTGCCCTTCAGGAAAGGAGGCACAATTTATTTTCTGTGATAAATTAATATCCATCATCTGATCTACAAATCACTGTCCTGTGTGCTTGGTTGAGCTAAATGATTTTTCAGTCTCATAATTGTTGTAAAGTAATAAAACCGGTGCCTGAATCTTAGACTAAAGCAACTCCCAGCTAAAACTCATACAACTATTTAGGTAACCCTTCATAAGTATAGTCTGTTGGTATGTATGTCTCTTTCTATTCCCTATCAGCTTGGATTAACCAAATTTGAGTATTCTTCTAGACATTACTGATGATAGCCACATAAAGATTTACCTCTATATGCAAAATCTTCAAAGTTTGCACTGCTATTCCATTTCACTAAGGTTACGGGTAAGACCTAATGCTGGAATGTTGGCCTCATTCGGGTGTTCACTAATACTGTTCAAACAAACACTTGGACCAACTGACAGAAACAGAAGTTGGGCCTGTTATCTGGACATATAACCAAATCCCTGAAAAGTGAGTGATTTGCTTTTTCCTCCTCATTAACAGTCTGGCTTCCATGTGAAAGATAATGATGCCAAATGTTCAGTTTAAACCTAAAAACCTGTCCTTTCCCTTAAGTATCCTAAGCCAAAAATAAGATGTACTTTCAGAACTCCCAGTGTTGCTAAATATCTTGCTCAACACTTAATAGTTTGAGGTTTAGGGGTTTTATGTTGGCATTAGGCACTGGTGCCAGTGATTCAGACTTAGTACACCCACACATAACCCACTGACATGTTGAGCCAGATTCTCTCCTCACAGAGATATTCTGAGAGCAATTTAGATAATTTTGGAAGGATATAGACTCTCATATCATAGCCATGAAGTATAGTAAATCATACCCAAATAGTCTGGATCTCTACTTAAAATTTGAGAGAAGACTTTATTTAACCAGAGCTCATTTTGTGTTTATTTGCATGGTAACTTCATGTTTAATCGTATTGATGACCCAATTTTATTTTATCTTTTTGGTTAGAATGGTGTACTAATATACTTTCACAAATATTTCATTACTTCCACCACATTATGGTGTATATTATAGATCCTTGAGTATTGAACATCAGAATTTTCAACCCAAGGAAGATTACTAAAATAACTTAGCTCAACCTCCTTCCTTTAGATGCTCCTAGAAGGTAACTTTCCCAAAGACATTGATTAATAACTGAGAGTTAGAACCAGGAATGAAACCCAGGCTTCATAAATTCCAGTGCCAGTCATTTCAGTACAGAATTTTGCCTTAAGAGAGTCACTGGAGAGGGGAAAATATGTTGAGCTAGGTAACGTTCCAGACCTTTCGAATGAGTAGGACATTTCCCCCTCCCTCAGAAAGCATATGGTCTAAAGAGGAAGACAGATAAATAAACCAGTTAGAGCTTTCAGGTTCTATAGCAACTCTAATTGAAGTATATAAAGTAGAAAATGGGAGCACAAATAAGAAATTACCTAATATGCTAGTAGGTGATTGGAACATACTTAACAGAGAATGATTATTGAGGGTATTGAAAGAAAAATTGGGCTGGACATTCCACATTAGGAGAAGAATATTTGGTTCTGGTCTCTGACATGAAGACATTGTGCAGTTGTTACCAGAAATACGAGCATAGCTGAAGGAATGATTTCTTATTTGCCCTATGCAGAAAAATGTGGCACCTTCTACCTGGCAGATGCATAACAGGCGGGGTTACTAAGACTTTTGGGACATAGTGAAATTTGGGCACAGTTTCAGCAGTTCTTCTCTACCTGCACAGATGTGTGTGTGTGTGTAAATGCAAATGCAACCATTGCCATCTTTCAAAGCAACAGACTGAAACAACCGTATCTGGGAACAGAAGAACCAAGGAAGCTGGAAGAAATGGAATGAGGGTAATCCTAAAAGTAATATGAAGTTCACTCAAGAACAAATATTGTCTTACAGAAGGAAACCCTTTCAGAAGAGAAGCAGTTCACACTCTTTGACAATATTATAATAAATATGGTTTGCTTATTCCTACACTTTTTTCTTGACAAATACATTAACCTGGTAATGAGAAGCACAGTGACAGATATGGCATTTGTAAAATCTTAAAAATAAATGTAAATTTGAATAGGAAGCAAAGTACCAAAATAGTACTGCTGAAATTTGTTAGATGGTAACATAAAAAAAATTTAAGAGTGTAACATGACTGACATCAGTTTGTTTTCATTGGTCTATAGTACCTTTTGTCAAAATGTATTCTTTTTCCTTTTGCTTTTTTGGCTCGTTTATATTGCCAAGGATATTCAATGTGAATACATTTTGTGAAGTTGCACTCAGAGCTCTTTATGGAGGATGTGTGTGTGTGCGCACATGGGAAACATGCAAATATTTAAGTAAACTTTTCGAATTCTCTTTGGTTTCTAGATAATACATGGTATCCGAGTCAAAGAGGTTATAGGTCTCCTCTTTTTACCTGCACAGACAGATCTGACTCCTTTAAGAGAGCTCTCTTAGATGAGAGCTACAACAGTTACTGGCTCATACACTATCTCATTGTATCATTAGCAGGACTCTGAGGTCATTCTTCTTATTTAAAATTTGACAGGTAAGAAAACTGAGGCTCAGAGAGCTTAAATAAGTTGTGTAAGATCAAACAGTGTTAGAGACTCAAAAAGAGATCTGTCTGACTCCTAAGTTGATTCTGACTGTTCTTCTATATTGTACACATTGCAGAAAATCTGAAATGAAGAGTGAATTCTGTGGAGAAAAACTAATAGAGCAAGGACAATTCATAGGAGAATTGACCAGGGTCCAAAAAACCCCAAAGGGAACCCGCTAGCTTTCTTCAAATATTGAAGGGATTATTAGGCCAAAGGAGCTATAATGATTGCTTTTCAGGATCCCTCAGGGTAGAATATGAAATAATATGTATAATTTATAAGAAATAATATGTATAATAATAAAAGCATAATGTGCTAATTAGATTGAACATCCTTCCAGATGTCCTTCTGGGTGACCTTCTGGACAAAGCTGGGCTGCAAGGAAAGCCCCAGCCCCGGGTGCCAGAAGGAAGCCTGGGTCCTGGGTGCCAGAGGGAAGCTGGTGCCAGCAACTTGGGGGAAGGAAGGCCTACTCTTGCACAAATTTCGTGCATCAGGCCTCTAGTCATTATATAAGAGTATTTTCCAAAGAGATAAAGATAAATTGCACTTGTTTCATAACTGATCAGTTTTGTCATTGGACATATCCATTCATAGGCTTTGTAACCATTTGAGATTCAATTACCAAATGTAAAACTTGTAGTTTAATGAATTTTCCTTTTCAAAAAATTCTGGCTACTGTCAGTTGAGTAAATTGTGCAGTTAGGATAAGTACCAAGACAGTGATGGAGTGATTTTCCAAGTAAACAATTGAAAGCCAACCACTTAGATTATAATCATGGGTTTCTGCTCGATTTATTTATATTTTGCTTTGTTTTTACCCATGTGTATAAAGGTGACTTGAAAAAGACTCCTCTTTTTCTCTAGTTTCAAGTGCCACATTATACATTTCAAGTTAAATATATAACATGGCTGGGACTAACAAAAAAAAATAACCTCATATGTCCTCAAGTTTGGAAAACATCCTATATTACCTACAGGTTATTCTGACTCAATTCATCTAAAACAATGAAGTGCCCAGCTGGCGTGGCTCAGTGGTTTAGCATTGACCTATGAACCAGGAGGTCACAGTTCAATTCCTGGTCAGAGCATATGCTGGGGTTGTGAGCTTAATCCCCAGTGTGGGGTATGCAGGAAGTAGCCGATCAGTAATCCTCTCTCTCCTCATTGATGTTTCTACTCTCTGTTTCTCTCTCTTCCTCTCTGAAATCAATAAAAATTTAAAAAAATGAAGTATTTCTAAATGTGAACATGTTTTAATACCACCTGCCTATTGGTTTTTAAAATACATATCAATGTTTGTAGAAAACTTTTGGTTTCCGAATTATGGTATTGTACTAATATATGGCTTTGAATCAATTACTTAAAGTATGTATATACTTTAACTCAGTACAAGTATCTTATCTAATAAAAGAGTAATATCCAAATTAGGTGCCATTCCATCACAAAGATGGCCGCCCCCATAGCCACAAGGTGGCAGCGCCCAGTCCAGCTCAGCCCCACCGCTAAAGTGGTCAGGCCTGTTAGCCAGGCAGGTGGTGGAGAAGACAGAGGCCCTGAGGGGCGGAACAGGCAATCAGAGAGGGCTAGGGGTCCCCTACTCAGTCCAGAGGCCTTCGCCAGAGGCTCAGGCATGGGCAAGGGCAGAGCCAGTGATCGGAGGGGTATGAGGGTGCTCTACCCAGGCCTGTAGCCTTGGCCAGAGGCTGCAGTGGGGCAGGGATGGGGATGGCAATTGCAGGGCCTGGGCAGGGGACCTCCAGACCCCTGCTTTGCCTGCTCCACCCTTGAGCCTCTGACCAAGGCTACAGGCCTGTGCAGAGCCAATGATTGGAGGGGTAGGGGCAGAGCCTGTGATCACAGGTGTCTGGGTAGGGGTGGAGCCGGCAATGCAGGGGTCTGGGGGTCCTCTGCCTAGGCCTGTACCCTTGGCTAGAGGCTGCCAGTGGGACAAGGGCAGAGCCAGCGATGGCGGGGGGCAGGATCAGAGTTGGTGATAACAGAGGCCTGGGCTCTGTGAAGCTGGTGATTGGAGGGGCTTGGGGGTCTTCTGCCCAGGTCTGCATCCTTGGCCAGAGGTTACAGGCCTAGGCAGGGGTGGAGCTGAGATTGAAGGGGCAGGGGTGGAGCCGGTGATTGGTATGAACTACAGAGGAAACACCTTTTCTGACTGCTAATTTGCTAAGTTCCCTGTATGCCACTGGTAATATTCTTAGTAACTTGGGTAATAAGAATCCAAAAAGGCGATCTAGGGTTTTTCCACCACACTCCTGGAGAAAAAAAATGAAGGTCCACTTCTGGAGGGCTAAGAAATGTCATATCCAGCCCTAGCTGATTTGGCTCAGTGCATAATGCCTCAGCCTGCTGACTGCAGAGTCTGGGTTCAATTCTGATCAAGGGCATGTACCTAGGTTGCAGGCTCCTCCCTGGCTGGTGTCCAGGTCAGGGCTTATGCAGGAGGCAACCAATCAATGCGTTCCTCTCACTTAGATGTTTCTCTCTGTTTTTCCCTTCTCTTCCACATTCTCTAAAAATCAATGGAAACATATCCTCAGGTGAGGATAAAAAAGAAAAAAGAAAAAAATGTCATATCCTATGAAAGACACATCTTGAAAATGGGTAAAGGAAGTTGTCATTTTTTTATGGTGAAGGGACTGGAGTCCGTGTTGATGAAAACACCTTGGTGGCTGTGGTGACTGGCAGTGACTGCAGCAGCGGGGTGAATGGGGCTGGTGGCTTCCCCTGATTAGCCTGGTTGCCTCCCACAAAGTGAGGCCAGACTGCGGCTTAGTCCCGCTCCCCAAGGGGAGCAGGGAGCAGGGCTAAGCCATCAGTAGGACACCCCCTGAGGGCTTTCAATATGTGAGTGGGGGCAGGCTGGGCTGAGGAAACCCCCCCCCCCCAGTGCACAAATTTCATGCACCGAGCCCCTAGTCCTATATAA
The DNA here is from genome assembly GCA_004026665.1 of Murina feae. NCBI lineage: Eukaryota > Metazoa > Chordata > Mammalia > Chiroptera > Vespertilionidae > Murina > Murina feae. The sequence goes on along the minus strand of PVJC01007607.1, from coordinate 42,719 downwards.
TAAAAGGGTAATATGCAAATTGACCCTAAGGGCAGAATGACCAGAAAGAGTGCTGGACCAGTCACTATGAGGCGCACTGACCACCTCTTGATCCCTTTCCCTGTCCAGTAGACTCTGATCACCCAATAGCAAATGGGAAACTGGGGCTGGGTAGTGGTGGGTGTTGGAGCTGGCTGCAGGTAGCTGGGGAAGATGGCCCTGGTCACAGGGCAGGCTTAGGGACCATACTGGCACATGAATTTCATACTAAATAAAGTCGCAAAAGGACTGAGCATTTGTAAATAGAAATGCATGTCAATATTGAATTTTAAATCATCCCATATTTGTACGCATCTGTATCTACATATTTATACTTATTGAATGAGTGAGCAAATTGAAACGTATTTGTTCAAAAACGTTTCACAGGTCACTTCACACCTCTGGCCGTCTGTCTGTTTAGAAAAGGAAGGAATTGGACTAGAAATCTCTCAAGTTGTCCTCTAACTATAAATGGATAAGAATGTAAAATGTGGTGTATGTTAACCTCCACAGAGAATCCGGAAATACTTAACAAATAAATGTAATTAAAATAAGAAGTGGTTTTCTTTAATAATCTGTGGTTTGCAATTCAAACCACAGGATGCTTGAGCCCCAATATTACTTATCACCCACCTCTATGCAGACAGTTTCCAGATCTTCCTCTTTCGCCCTGACCTTTTATATTCTTCCCAACCACAGATTTCTCTCTGTTTATGGAACATCTTTACTTAGATGTTCTGCTGTCACCTAAATATAAACATGGCGGGGAAAAGGCAGAGGGGGGGACTGATAGTCTCCCGTTAGCCTAGCTATTCTGCTTCCCCTGCATCCTCATTGCTAGGCATCTGCTCTGGGCTTCCCCTGCCCATTCCCATTCACTCACCACTCCAGACTGGTCCCAAGTTCTGCTGATACCCACTCAGTGTTTTTAAATTCCTAAAGTTCTGCATTTCCTCAGTCTCAGCCAGGTCCATGCCCTATAAATCCAGATTATTTTAAGGGTCTCCAGGTGAGCCTTTCTGCCTATATTATTTCTTTTTTCATGGACATTATGAAGGGTTATAGAATTCTTATATTAAAATGTCTTTTGAACAACAAGACTCCTTTCCTGACTTTAATAATTTAGCAGCTGGCATGTGCCTTTAGGGTAGTATTTATTGTATATGGAAATTTCAAACATAAATGTTTACATAATGTAGGTTTTGTCTCTCATACTAGGTCAGGAGGTAGTTTAGGATTGGAACGAGGTCATTCCCTCTCTTCTTCCTTTTTTCCTATAGATTTTATTGAACATGTACAAGCAGTCCTCAGGTTACATCGGACTCAATGTACTTTGTTTCATGGTTATGTCGCCATCTCCCATTTACAGTATTAAAAAAAAAATGTTCCGTCATTTCGACATATGTACATATGTGCTTTATGTTTTTTATCATTTATTTACCATAAGTAAAGATCAGGAATTGTTATCTTTCTTTTAATTTTTTTTTTACTGTTTCACTTCATTACTGCTGTGTATGTGCTCCATGTGAATTACGTAGGTGCTTATGTAGGTGGGTTCCGACTTACTGCGAAAATCGTGTTAGGTCGCGCTGTAGGAATGGATCTCCGACATAACACGAGGACCTACTGTATTAGTGTAAGTTGCTCTTCCAAGCACTCTGACAGCTACAAATACAAATTTATACTTAGAAAGAGTACTTCCACTTTCTAAAATAAGGGAAATTCAAATTAGATGACTATATTTAGGCACTGGGCTTATGTCATGAAATAAGTTATCTCATTTAAATCTTCTTGAAAATGTTTTTTTTCTCAGCATTATTGAGATATAATTGACTTATAAAATTGTGTAAGTTTGAGATACGCAACACAGTTTTTTGACTTATGTCTATATTCGAAAACAATTAGCACATATAAGGTTAGTTAACACATCCATCACCACATAGTTACAATTTTTTGTGTGTGTGGTGAGAACTTTTAAGATCTCTCTTAGCAACTTTCAAATATACAATACAGTATTGTTAGTGATAATCTTTTTGAAAACTTTGTACTAATGAAATTATTATTTCCACTTTATAGATGAAGACAATAGGGTTAGAAAAGGTTTGTCTGACTTGAAGCCCTAGTCCTTAGTTCCACTGTCTTGTACTGGAATTTAATAGTTTCTAAATATTGGCATTACTCTTGGTATTAAAACAACTTACCATTTTTATAAATGGATTTCTGTAAGTTCAAGTGATTAATATGCATTTAGACATTTTTTCTCAAATAAATGGTGCTATGGTTATTGACATGAAAAGATTATTATTTAGATGATAAATACTATTATAAGCAATATTGCATGGTACACAAGAAGCCTTATGTGTGTGAACAGCTTTATGCAGTGATAATATACTAGTATGGTATTTGGATCTCAAAAAATGAATTTTATTTTTTGTATTAATTTAAAAATATATGTTTTTGTTAATTAAATATCACATGCTACTTTTTGAAAAGGGTATAGCATACAACCATTCTCTCATGTTAATTTATTTTATTTTTTGAATTTCATTCTTCTATAAACCTTGTTAGGACTATTTTAGGATTCCTGTTTTGATCTAAATAAAATGAATATATTTTTCTTCCAAGACCACACACCACATAAAATGGATTTGTGACTGGAGTGGTTTTTGTCAGTAAACTTTAGAAAACCTGTCAGATAATTTCTTTGATAGCCATGGCCTAAAATCTCTTTTAGGTTGAGATTTATGTAAATTGTAAAGATAAACAGATGTGGGTTTTTTTTCCTGCCTGCCAGTACACTGACTTTCAAGATTACTATGAAAAATAATTATAGTCTATGGAAATTCTTCAGTTTCCTTGTTTAGAATAAAATCATTGCCTCTCTACTGTGAACTTACTTAAAAAATGTGAGAACCTAATACTTTACAATTTTATGTAGAAATTATCAAATTATTTTTAATATGAAGTTCGAATATGTTTGTATGTGAGCAATCTTTGTCAGGAAATACCATTGGAGTTATGTAAAATGGAAGTAAGAAGCCTCCCCGCCCCCCCAACAGCAAAGAGGATAAAAGAGGGAATAAGAGGAGAAGATGGTTAAAAACTGGGTTTCCACATGGGTCATCATTGACTGAAGGTTCTGTGATTTCTCAGTTCCTTGCTCTGCATTGTGAAACACACCTGAGTTTCCTTCTTTCCTGGGCTTAGGTAGCATTTTGAATGGGTACAGTCTTGTGTACCAGTCAAGCTCTTAATGCAACTGCATTAAGCATAGATTTAGAGGCTGAATTCCATGCGATGGTCACTAGTATGGGATTTTCCTGACACCAGACAAGGCTAATCATCCAGTCCTAGCAGGTCAGGGCATGCTAGAGCGGAGCCCCTCCAGCAGTTCCTACACAGCCTGGCCTCTGGAAAGCAGAAGACTTCAGTCTCCAGTACTATCAGCCCTTCGCTTTTCAGAAACACTTAATTCAACTGAATTTTACTTTTCTAGTCCAAGATAAAGAGGTACCTGCCTGTTCGCTCTGTGTCTGCTTTAGCCCATCTGCCATCTCTACCATGCCTGGTGATTTATTGCTTCTGTAGCTTGTCAATGGAAAGTGTTCACAGAGACAAAATCTGCAATAATGTTTTTAGCATGTTTAATAGAGTCTGGTTAAGTAAACATTCTCAACCAAAGCAGCAGAAGAGAGCTTAAAATAAACAGAGCTACTGTGCCAAGTTCATAATTACCTACACATTGAGCACCCTGCCCATCTTCTAAGCATGCCATTAGAACCAGGTTTGTGTACTTAATATAATCGTCTTATAACCATACTGTAGGCAGTCTATATACTTGAATTTTTATTGAATTCTCTATTCTCCTTCAGCTTTGTAAAAACTGGAATTTGTTTCATAGAACTTATTTCAAGGTAACTGGTAGCAGCTCTCTCTACAATAAGCTAGATCAAGTTATTTGTTCTTAGAGAGTCAATTTTTCCTTAGGGGGACTTACTCTTGCTCAAATTCTCCAAATAAATCTTCTTTGTGAGAGTACTGACAAGTTTCATACTCCAAATTAGAAGGGTAGCATGGTTAGTTTCTTGACAAGTCAGTTAAAGTAACAACAAGATATATAAGTCTTAATTAAAACATAATAACAATATATGACACTGTCTCCCTGTTTCTGGCCTGCAAAATAATGGAAGTGACGGACAGTGTAATTATATTGAAAGGTAATTTTTAAAATTAGATGTAATTGATTGACATTTTCATTTTCAATAAATGTTAGTTACTCTTAATTGTTCAAATATACTAGGATATAATTTCCTATTTTATATTTTCACCTTTGTTCATATTCATGCAATTCAATTGTTGATCTTCAAAAATTTCTCCTATTTATATTCTTTTATAAACTGTAGTTGTTTGTCCTTGTTCCAGTATGAACACTTTAAGCTAAGACATTGTTGAAGGAATAGGTTATTGACATAAAATGAGCCAGAATCTAAGGAGCTGTCCTCATGGATCAGTGTTGGATTCTGTGTTGTTTAGCTACATTATTGGTGAACTGAAAAAAGGAAGTTAGTGGCATGAGAAGTACATCTGCAGGCAATAAATGAAGATGAACTTCAAATTCTCAGGAGAGGGGAGTATAAATAGATCCTCAGAAGGTTGCTGAAATTGGTAGCAAAGAAGAGAAAGAAATGTGGACCTAAGTAACAATCTTCCATATAAGCACAAGAGTATTTTAATTAATGTGGAACCCAGAAAGAGGAAAGAGCCAAGCTAAATGATACTATAAACATCCAATACAACTTGCTAAGGGCACCAAAGTCCAAAAGAACATAGTATTCTGTGATAATAAATGCAATCTAACTTTCTCATTTCCTAAACATAACAGTGAAATTGAAGGTATAGTATTGAGATGATATCTTTGATTTGAGACTCAGCACTGATAGAAGCTATGTGGCCTTCTGCTTCTGTATAACAAAAAAGCACTAAATCACTTACCTCATAGGATTATTTTGAGGGTAAAGTGAGTCTAGCAATAGATTTTAAATTCCATGATATCATAAATCGTGTTCTGTTCACAATTAGGTCTCCATTGCCTATGAGGATGCCTGGTATAAGCAGTAAATAAAAAAAATGTTTTTAAATATTGAATTATAATATTTATATATTATACAATATATAGGAGAAACTACCATGAGCTTTTATTTATTTACTTGATTATTATTCACCTCTGTTTCTAGGAAGTCAGCGCTATGGGAGCAGGAATATTACCTCCTGTTCCCTGCTATATTCCCTGTGCCTAGAACCTTGACAGTCAAATGTGGGTTGTCAGCCTGCTCATGGCATCTCCTGGAAGTTTAAGTCGTAGAGTTATGGACCCAGACCAAGACTTACTGAATTAGAATCAACATTTACTACCCACTGTTAATTCTTAAACATATTAAATTCTTAGAAACATTGGCATAGAACTTACCTGTTCCTGTATAAACTGTTATTTGAAAAATGACTGCTAGTTGTTTACCACATTTGGCAGATTTAGAATCCTTAACCCATGTACATCAATAGTGTTTTTGACAGCTTTAATGAAGTATACTTTACGTACCATAAAATTCAGCCATTTTAAATTGATTTCAGAGAGGAAGGGAGAGAAAGATAGAAACATCAATGGTGAAAGAGAATCATTGGTCGGCTGCCTCCTACATGCTCCCTCCTGTGGATAGAGCCCAAAACCTGGGCATGTGCTTTGACCAGGAATTGAACCATGACCTCCTGCTCCATAGGTCAATGATCAACCACTGAGCCACACCAGCCATATTAAGTGTATGATCCAATGACTTTTAGTAAATTACAGTTGTGCAACCAGCACCACAATTTAGTTTCAGAACATTTTCATCACTCCAAAGAGTTCCCTTGTGCCCATTTGCAGTCATTCCCCATTTCCAACTCCAACTATAGTAATATTGTTTTAATATCCACCCACCATTCCCCATTTTAGATAGAGACTAACGAAAGAACAAATATATTTCTTACATTCACACTGCAGTAAATAAGTGATTCTTGAATGAGTTACACTGTGGCCTCACTTGGCATTAGCCACATCTAAATGGATTTGCTAAACAACTGAGTATTCCAATGTGATTCAAGTGGAATGTTTACCACTTAGAGGGAACAAAACATTTTCAAATAGTTTATTTTCTAAACTTACTGGGCACACATTTACAAGCAAACATTATCAGTCTAACAAAAACAGAAGCCATAAGAGTTTAGTCTCCTCCTTTAATACGCAAATTAGAAATCAGTGCTATCTAATCAGGGCCAGTTGTAGGCCAGCCTACAGCCTTTAACTTGGTTGCTATTTGAAGTTTTGTATTTCTTTAGAAGTTTGTGTTAGCTGAGACTGACTTTCTTTAGGGAAAGTCTCTTTATTTGTTGGACTTTTTAACTCAATTCAGGTTCTTAAGATCTTTCCCCTGTACTTTACAAGTAGTCCAATAAATGATCTCATTGGCTCCAATCACTCTGGACTTATCCCCTGCACTCTATTCTCCCAAGCCCAGCAGGAGGCATTTCAAATCCTTGCTCTAAAACCTTCCATGATTTAAAATTGCCCACACAATGAAGTCTAAACTTCCTATTGCACGTTTAGTCCAGCCTGTTTCTCCTGTCTCACTGCTTGCCACTCTCACATTCCCACCCTGCTTACTCGATATGCTATACTTTTTCACTGTTCTCAAAACTGGCCAAGTACATCATACACTCTTCCTATCTTTGCTAAGGTTTTTCCTTCCCTGCGGAAGGCTATGTCATTTTCTCCCTTCTTACATATTGAAATCTTATTATTTACACAATAGCAAATGCTTTTATAACCCCTTTTCTAATATTTACCCTTTTCCTCAATCACAATTGCCTCTTTTCATTTGTACTTAGTTAATACTGAATTTTAACTCATTTTTTTCATAAAAAGATGGGGACCATGCCAGTTAAATATGTGTTTTTACCACCTTTAGTAGGAGCTTAGTAAAGAATGTATAAATTTATGAATGGATGAGGGCCTCTTTGAAATCCTGCCTTTGAAGATTGTTGGACCTGGAATAGCTCTAACATCTGGATGAGACACGCACTTCCAATTCTCCAGTTGAGAGTACTCTGTACTTTGCCTGTATGTCTCTTTTGTAAAAAGGTATCTACTGAAACTTTTAAACTTCCTGTTTGAGATAAGGGGAAGCATTAACGAGATTTCTGTAGAATTGGTCCTAGAAGCCTGGCTTGTGATGGAAGTTAATATCCTGTTTCATCCATTTAAAATCATAAAGTCTAATAGCTGAAAGGAATTGAAAGATAATTCTTTCAGTCCACAAATTTTCCAAATGAGGAAAATATTGCCCAGTACCTTTATTTGTACCATTTTCTTCATCTTGTATGGCAGGGGTTTGAATTTTGTTTCTAATTCTTTCCTCAATATCCCATTTTTAATAACCTAATTAAATGCTGTGCCTGGAATGTCCTTTCTCTGCACAGGATTTTGAAAGCTGCAGAACTATTTCATAAGGCAGGTCTGCTTTCCTGGGGAAGAGCTTACCACTCCAACCCACTTGCAATAGAGTATTCCTTCCCTAGCATTTATTTGCCACTTGGCCACCACTGGGCTTTGTTTTTAATGAAAAAAGTATTATGTGCTACTAAATGAAAGGTCTGACATTCACTTCTGGCTATTTTTCTCCACTATGTATCAACTCTGTATTTTGGGAATCATAAAAAAGAACACCTCAATTTCATTCGTACCCCCATCAACTGAGCAAAAACCTCAACCACTCTTTAAGAAAGTTTAATGCTTTAAAAGTATTTTAAGAAAAAAACAGAGAGGGGAAAAATAACTATTCCACATGAATGTGAAATATGAATGTTTGTAAAATTGAGGTTTTTTGAACAAATCAAGACATTATTGTTTTCATAAGACCTTTCTTTGTAATGCCAAGTATTATAAATTGCAAATGGGAAGGAATGCCTACAGAAGTAAATGCCTGAGGAAAAAGTATAATTAAAGCAGGAGATTCTATAAAACACATAGACAGGGAGACATAGTAATTCTCTTATGTTGTCTTGATGATCTTCATTATTTGTTCAAATGAACTAAGATATGAAATATATATATATATATTCCTTTACATAAATAACTTATTAACAGCATTATGAGGTGTCTAATACATATTAAACACTTTAAGTCTGACAGGTTGGTTAAGCATTCATATTTCAGAAAACTTAGTAGGAAAAATAATTCTGGTTGTCTCACCTGACTTCAGTTATAGTATTATTATAGAATGGCATACTCCCAAAACAACTTATTTAGAATAGATTTAATTTAAATCTTACTATAATGTCCCTGGAGAAAAGTGAAATTTATTTCTATTTTGAAATAATTTCATAGTTCAGTTATTTTAATTGCATAACCTCATTGTAAATATTGTTTTAAAAACCTTCAACATCTTTACCTCTATTAGACAGTAAAACAGTTTTCAATTTTATGCTGTTACTGTAATTCACTGTGTGATTTGAGAGGTACCAAGAATTTTTCTCATCCCAACATCTATGTTCAGCTGATTTCCAGAGTTGGCTAAAAGGTGTACCAGTACAATTACTCTTCTAGAATAAAATGTTGGGACAAGAAATCGTATTCTAAGATGAACATTTATTATGAGATAATTATGGAGGGGTATATATGTTTAAAGTAACTTTATTACTACAGCATCCTCAAAGACTAATTTATTAGACAATCTAGTCTTTACATATCTTTTAGTTTTTTTTAATCCTCAACTGAGGATATTCTTTGCATTATTTTTTTTAAAGAGAGTGGAAGATTGAGGGAGAGATAGAAAGAAACATTGAGGTGAGAGAGACACATTCATTGGTTGCCTTTCATATGTGCCCCAACTGGGGAGAGGGATGGAGCCTGCAGCCGAGGTACGTGCCCTTGTCTGGAATTGGACCTTGGGCCAACAATCTATCTACTGAGCCAAACCAGCTAGGGCTAGTTTTCGAATTGATTGAATTATATTCTCAGTGCCTAGCATGATACTTGGAGATAAAAAATAAAGACAAAGCAATTTCCCTGAAGAACTGATAGGAAGGTAGATGCAAACTTTAAGGGGATTCTTATGAAAATATGTTGTGATAATTGAAAAATTCATAACTGGAAGCTTGAGAAGGCAAGAAAGACTCCATAGAGATTGTAGGTTCTTGCTAAGGGAGGAAGATGGTGGTTATAATAGGAGGGCATTCTTGGCAGAGAGCATGTGGCATGGGACATTCTGAAGTCTCTGGAGGCCCAGGAGAACATGCTCTGTAAGAAAGCTCTAAGTACTCTAACAGCCAGAATAAAGCTGGATTTGACTTGGCCTAAGTCATGGTGTATCCTGGATCTGTCCTCAGTTGCCAAGTCTGTCAGAAAATTGAACGCTACAAAAATTTTTTCTCATCTATGCCTTGTGACAACCTCAGTGTGAGATACACGTAATGGACACAGCAACAAGAATATAAGCTTTTCTAAGGTGATTTTAGTTAGATACAGTCAATGTTTTTACACTTATATTTTCTATTAACAAACAAAATCACTGACCAAATAGTAATGTGCTAAATACACACACAGTCACCCTACATTATTTCACCTATGATGCAAGAATTACTATTATCCCCATTTTCCCAATGTGGAAGCTAAGATTTCAAGAGGTTAAATGACATCCAGGTCAGAAAGCTAATTAGGACAGAACTGAGATTTAAACGCAGGATGTTTGACTTAAGAGCCTAAGACTTTTCATTTCATATACTGCCTCTTCTGAAAACACCTAAGCCCACAGATTCATCAGAGGAGAACGCAAGGAGAATAAATGAATTTAGTTCACCAAATCATAACAGACTATAATTTCATGTTGCTGCTGTAACAAATCACATCAAACTTAGTCAAGATTTTGGCTGACTGGCTTCTTCTGGAGCCCTGAGGGGAGAATCAGTTTTCTTGCCTTTTTCAGATTCTAGAGCCCACCTGCAGCTTGGCTTGCTGACCACTTCCTCTCATCACTCCAGTCTTTGGTTTCTGTGGTCACATCTCTTCTTATTGACACAGACACTCCTGACGCCCTTTTCTAAGTCCCCTTGTAATGACATTGGGCCCACCCTGATCACCCAGGATAATCTCTCCATTCTAAGTTTCTTAATTTAACCACATGTTCAAAGTCCATTTTATCATCTCAGGGTAAAATAGTCATAGCTCCTGAGGTTTAGAATGTGAACATCTTTGGGGAAGCCATTATTTAGCTATAGACATGCAATCTAGGGAAAATAATTATGTTTGTATTCTAGGTAAGGAAATAATTATGTTTGTATTCTAGGTAAGGCATGAACTCTGCTTTCAAAGAGGCCACAATCCAGTGGAACTCAGGCATGTTAACCCAAATGACAGTAAAATGGGTCAAGATGTTACAGACTGTACAATGAGTACTTAACCCAAGGATGCTACAGAGAGAGCCATACAGCATTCTCATGCATTTGAAATATTATCAGGACCGTCCCATAGAGGTCATTGTCTCAAATTAATTTTCCACTGAGAAAATAATAAACTTGATTTTAACATTATCATATTCATGATTTTTATGGAATACTCAAAACATTGAGTCAAAATGCTTTTAAGGATTGTTTTTCTGTATACTGAAGTTAAAAATTTTAATCCAAAAAAATCTCCCAAAACAAACAAACAACAACAAAAACAGAACACACAAATTCCTTATGTATACTCCAAAAGTAAGATTCTAACTAAGGAGTTAATTTGTATGTATGTGACTACCTAGCCTGTTTGTTACTTAAATGAAAACAAACCACTTGACAATGGATTTTTCCCCCCTCAGAAATGAGATCTAGCCCACTTACTGATCCAGGTGTTTTTTGTTGTTGTTGTTTTTTATGTTGCCTCTTTATTACCTTTCCTTTTATGTAACTTAAAACAAACCATCACATTGTTTGAGTGTCCTAAAACAAGAGATTTATGAGGGTCTGCCCTAAAACAAAAGATTTGTGAAGACCTGCATTTCTAAAGTGATATTGGTCTATAGAAAACACCTTTAAACTATAAAAAAACAAAAACAAAAACAAAACCCCCAACAACTCCAGGAATTTCTTCCTCATCAAGAAAAAAAATATTCAAAAGACCAACTAGTTGCTGGGAACCCAGCAGAGTTGATTCTTTTGCCCTCCTAGAATTCAGCAGTAGGCTTTCATACTCCCTTCAAGCTCTCATTGGCTTTGGGGAGAAAAAAACCCCAAATAATTAACCCTGAAGTGAAAAGCATTTCAGTGCAGACTCTTCCTGCTGGGCTAACAAACATCTCTAAGAAAGAGAGCTCCTTGAGAACGTCTCACTCAGTGTCATTATTGATCAGTGACACCCATTCTCTTAGAAAAGCCTTTGGAAACTCAAACTTCAAGAGGGTTTGATCATTAGAGATGAGGTTTTCCGTTGCTTTTTTGTCCAAATTTGTTAACCGAACTGTTAAGTGATGAGATGCTGATTAGGGAGCTTCCCTGGGAAGCCCCGGTTTCCCTCACCTCAGCAACCAGCCATGCCTTCTGCGTGGCTCACTACGCTCCTTCACGCTTTCAGTGGTTCTTCCTGAGCTCTCTCTTGCCCAGGCAAGGGGTTCCGTATTGTCTCACAGCCTGAAATCACCACATGCAAACACCTATTAATTAGAGTGAGATATAGCCAGTTATTCTCAGCTAACCTGCTCATCCATTCTCTTAGCTTTAATGCTGCCATTTTTTGCCTTTTATTTGATTTTGTTTTTCAATAACTCTCAGACCATGTTATATGACATGATACTTATGATTTAAAAATGCCAAAATTCTGTTACGTCGGAATTTTCTTCTAGTATATTTGGAAATCAATTCAAATTTTCCAAGTGCATTAAAGGCAATATAGAATGAATAGCCTTTTCTTCACTTAAACGGAGCTGGGGTGGGGGACATCCCACCCTGCCAAGGCATTAGGGGTGAGTTAATTCAATGTTTAACCAAATATAGTAGGCTAATTTTTAAGTTGATAATTTTGTATGGCCCACGAATAATGTTATAAATAATGGACCTTGGCAGAAAAAATGTTTCCCACCTCTGGTTTAGGGGAAGGCACTTCATATGAGGAGTGCTTTTTTAAATGCCTGTGTGGGTTGGAAATTTTGCCATCTTGGTTAAAGAATGAATTAAGAGGTCAAAATAACAGGTGTAATTCTTATAAAGTTACTATTGGTAACTTTAGCCATGGCTATCCTCCAGTTACTGTCAAAATGTGTGCCCTTGCTTAAGAGAGCACCTGGCAAGTACCTGTGATTGTTCTTGTTCAATATCAGCAGTAGGAAGAGCAAGACGAAACAACTGGCAGTGGTCACCACAACAAAAAGATGGAAGGAAAGACTTGACCTAGAAACTGTGACATCATTAAAACCATTGTGTAAGGTGATCAAAGAATAGGGGCTGAAGATAGAACCTCAAGAAAACATTTCCTCTGATACACATAATGATGGCACCATTTTGTTTTTGTTTGGATTGGCCTTTTATTATAGGACTAGAGGCCCAGTGCACGACATCCTTGCACTGAGGGTAATACCATTTGGCTGTTCTTGGCATCTGGAAGGGTTCAGGAATCTGGAGAAGGGGCTGCGGCATAAAATAAAGACACTAGAGAAATAATATAAATTCATAATCCATGAGGGAGCCAGAGGAGCTTAGCTGTAGGTACCAAGTTCTCTCTGTCTCAGGACACCTTGCTCTTTATTAACACATCCTAAGGCAAAGCAGATATACACATCAAAGGTTAAGATTTAGTATACAGAGGCATTGCCAGATTGGGGGAACTGCCTGTGGCTATTCAGGTGTTTGGCCAGCAGGAGGCAATACCATGTAGATTAAAATGCCCTCAGCTATCTGGCAACAGGCAATCATATCATCCTTTGCAGGTTTGGGGAAATGCCTTTCAGCCATTCCAGATGGTTCAGCCCTGCTGCATATAGGAGCATCAAGGTTCCATCAACCTTTTGATGAAACTTCTCATATTTATGACATGCTGGAATTAGTTTCTGGCATGGGGGTGGATGGTGGTCCCTCAGCCCAGCCTGCGCCCTCTCACAGTCCAGGAGCCCTCAGGGGATGTCCAACTGCTACGGAGGCGGGGAGGCGCCTACCACCGGGGAGCTTGCCAGCCATGAGCCTGGCTTCTAGCTGAGCATCACTCCCCTTATGGGAGTGCACTGACAGCTCCTGCATTGAAAGTGGCTAAGCTTCACTCCCTCTATGGGAACACAGGGGGCAGCTCCTGCATTGAGCAGGATTGGGCCAAAACCAGCTCTCCAACATTCCCTGAGGGGTCCCAGATTGCAAGAGGGCACAGGCCAGGCCAACGGACCCCAGGCCAGGCCAAGGGACCCCACCAGTGCATAATTGTGGCCAGAAAGGGACACAGGAGACTGGCCAGTTGTAAAAGGACCATGGGAGGGCTCCAGGGAGTGTCCCACCCATCTCATTCAGTCTGTATCAGCTGGACCCCAGCAACAAGCTAACCTACTGGTTGGAACGTCTGCCCCCTGGTGGTCAGTGCACATCATAGCGACTGATTGGCCAGTCAACTATCCCCTGGTGGTCAGTGCATGTCATAGAGAGTGGTTGAGTGGCCTTAGCATATCATTAGCATATTATGCTTTGATTGGTTGAATGGACGACCAGCTGACCGAACACTTAGCATATTAGGTTTTTATTAAATAGGGTATTATACTTTGCAAAGCCTGTTCTTGCATTAAAATGTCTCATGAATGTTAAACCTGTGTCTAACATGGCAGGCCCTGGACCTTCTATATCCTTTGTAATCTCTCAGGATTCCCTAGCATGTGCTAGACACATAAGAGATGTTCCACATAAACTAACTGAATGCATTTATACTGAGATATAGTTAACAGATGACCACACAGAAGATGAATGTCATCTGGGAAGGAAACCTATGTACCATATTTCATTGTTGGTAGCTTGCAAGAAAACATGCCTGCTCTTGAAACATCAAGTCCAGGTGCTTCCTGGTGGGTAATAAGAGAAGAGAAGCCACATGGAAGGACAAATGAAAAGTATAGTCCTGCCCAGTCTCTAAAAATTCACCTACTTAACACAGTGGCTTTCAAAATATGGCTTCTTCATTCTGCAGTATTGCTTCAATCTACCTGCTGGGTAGACTTCAGACAGTCTTGCCTTCTCCAAGTTCTGTAATGCTTTGCTTTCCCTCTGTCTTCCCCATTTCAGTGTTCTATCTTAATAGCTGCATCTTCTCCAGAAATTACATTGGAAATAATAACTCATTTCTTTTCTCCCTCTTGATGGTAGTAGATGCTTATCCTTACTCATAGGAATTTGCCCTTATCATACCAGAAGACATTCTAAAATAATTCATACAGTTTCAAACATACAATAGCAGAGAGATCTTTTTTCAGTGATTTATTATTATTTTGGAGAATCTTACTTGGCCAAAGGAAGACTCAAACAGAGAAATGTTATAGATAAAGGATCAGGAAAGATTTAGAACACTGGACATTGACCTAAAGGGCAGACTCAGATGTGAACATACAGCCTGAGTAGACAGAATCATCTTCAGGATGATGTCTGCAAGTAGCAGGAGGAAGAGGTGCCTCCACAGATAGCTGCTACAGGACAGAACCGGTGAGGAGGCTCTGCAGACATCACCATCTGCTTCACAAATGGCTCAGAGCTGGGTTTCTGGTGCATGAGTTGGGATCACAGTTCAGGCAGGATATTTAGTAGGGAACTTACAGTCTAATAATGGGATGATGTAGGAATCCTTATGGGATCTGCAATCCTCCTGCTATAGAGAGGTCAAAGTAAGATCAACTCACCTTACACAGAACACACAGAGAATAGCCCTTTGCAGAGTTAGGAACCAGGAATCAACATTTTCTCTTTAGTTTTAACTGTATTATTGATTAAAGCAGACTGGCCCTGCCTATAGTTAGCAAGATTCTCTAAACTCACCATATTCAGGTGTGTTTTGTTGTGTGGTTTTTGTTTGTTTGTCTGTTTGTTTGTTTTGTTGTTGTTTGTTTGTTTTTTAATCTGAACCAGAAGAAGGAAGCATATAGATAACAGAGTTTGGACCCACATTCTTTTTTCGTATTAGAATTCTTGTGTAAATTTTGTAAAGAGTTGAATTTATTTGATTTTAATTTTTTAGAATATGGAGTGTCATTTTTGTCTACTTGAAAAATTTCTTCTGCTTTTCCATCCTCTCCATTCAGCACCATCTTGGTGAACTTTTGGTGACATGGTTTCTATATGGAAAAGGGTAGTACTTGTTCTTGTTAAGCTTCTTAATGTCTTAGGGTCTTGCTGTAAAAGAGAAGAGCCTTGTCATTTGTTATTGTTCTGCTCCTTTTTTCCTCTCCTTTTTTGTGTGCTGTGTTTATTTTAAGGACAAGGACAAAATATTGGGCTTTGGTAAAATATCCTGAAAATAAAAAGCATGTGCTATACATAAAAATCCTGGAAGCAAAGCTTTGAAGTATTGTCCCTCAAAGGCCAAGAAAATGAAAAGGAGGAGGAGCAGCGAGGGGAGGAAAACCACATACTTAACAGGCATGTTCTAGGATTATAGGGAGAGAGTTCTCTAACTTGCCACCCTGAAATCACCTTTTCTTCCCATTTCAAATAAGCTTTTTCTAGTGCAAAGAATTCACACAATCTTGAGCCCCACCCACTTCCTTTACTTCAGAAGCTGATTAATCACTCATCCCTCTGAGTAATCTTTCTGGTGCCCAGAATCGCCCTTTCCCTCTATCTTGTCCCTCTGTACTTCAGACATATGTGCCACTGGAAGCAGGTTTACCTTGAAGCTGGTGAAGCCTGAGCTTCAGGGCCCCTTACTTGCATCTGCCTCTTTATACCATAGAAGTTGCTGGTTGTTGCACAGAGTTCTGTATGAGGCTAGTTTGCAGGTAGGGAGCGAGTCTATGTAAGCAAAGTCTTGTAAATTACAAAAACTAACCCTTCAAGAGTACAGTAACTTGTTGCATTTTTCTTTGTCTTTCAAAATAATCACACTTGTATCTGGTTATGCTTTTATAGTTTTGTATTCTTTTTTTTTAGAGGACTTGCAAATAGTATACACACTGGTACCTAGTGAGCACTTTCTGTTGAGTTGGAGAAACTTGACTCAAACTTATTCTGAAAGCATACCAGACTGCTTCCAGGATCAAAGATAGAAACCACTCTTGGTTTATTATGGAAGAGAGCTTGGATTCTCTTTCGTCTTTCTTTGCCTTAACTTTATTATTTGAGTATTAGAAAAATAACTGCCTGCAGCCTCACATTCACATCCTGCAACATTAAAAAGGCAGGACACCTTGGTTGGATGCTGTCAAAGTAGACCTCTGGTAGACTCAGCTTGAGTCTGTTGTACCCAGGAGTTTCGTTTCTGTGACTGGTAGCCCCCATCCAAGCCACCAGGAAGATAATGGAGATAAGGGTGTAGCGGGGTAGTGTGTTGTTTTGTATAAAAGCAAGTAAAGTATGCTGAAGTGATAGCTATTAAATTCCCTCTACTTGGAATTGAACTTATTTCTTTTCATGTGTATCTCTAACATAAAACTATGGGTTCTGTAAGAGGGATAATATTTCTCATTTCTCTCATTATCCTCAGCACCAATTATAATGTCTAATGGAGTTGTCTGAGGAAACCAATAAGTAAGCAAATGAATAGGAAAATATCAAGGTAGTATCCTCCTGTAATAGCATATAGCCATTGTATTGTTAACTAAGCCTAAATTCCATATTAGAAATCAGATTCCAAACAGTATTCCCTTAATGAGATTTTCCAATGCATGGAAAGTTTTAAAAGTGGTCTTTCTAATGTGTCAGAGATTATTTATTTTAATATATGACCAATCTGTGACTTATTATGACTTAATTTTGTTAAGTTCTTCACAGGGCTCTAACAAATATTATGATTCCAAATAAAATAATTAATCCCTTAGTAGAAGTCATGATATTCATGCATAACCAAGAATGTACACATAATATTATTTTACAGGATGGCTGTGACTGGCTGCCTAATGTGTTTCAGCTGTGGTTTGTGTCCAAACTTCCCTAGGGATGCATTATGCTTAGGTCTTGTGCAGTCTCAGGAGGGGAATAAAGTGCCCATAATATTCAATTTCTTTTAAAGTGACCAAAAAATATTTTTATCAGCTAATGAGATTACTAAGGAAACATCCTCTTAGTCAATCTTCTCAAAACTGTGAGGTTATCAAATTGACATTCATATTATACTTAAAGATGCCTGAGTGGGCTGTCTTAGTAAGAAATTATATACGCTTAAGATTCAGCAATCAAAATCTGACAAACTCTTAAAATTCTTTCATTACCTTAGTGAAAGTTTACCTTTTTGTTCTGACTCTTGAAGGGATTTTTACTATATAAAATCCCCTAGGAATCCATTCAAATTGTTGGTATTTACTTGGACCAAATGTATACTTCATTCAGGCCCAGCATTTTGAAGAGTTAACTAAGATGATAGACAACTGTTATGTTGTTCTTTTTGTCCATAGCAGAATCTTATTTTTAACTTACAAAGAGGGAAAGGTATTTAAAACAATTTCCCTCTATTTCTACAACCAGACTAGAAACTAAGGTACAGTGGAAGAATGGTTACAAATATCTTCAACATTTATTAAGAACACACTATGTGCCAGGTAATGCGGTAATGTTACATGTATGTCTTAGGTCAGTTTCCCTGAGAAGCAGACACTGAGATTTTTGTGCATTTTGAGGAACTTCCATCAGGAGTAACGCCCATAAAGGAGAGAGAATCTGGGCTGGGCAAAGGGAGAGTTAAGTTGTGCTGCAATTGAAACAGAAACCTTTGCTGATCCCACAAGAAACTCTCGCGATAGAATTGCTTTTGGGGGCCCAGGTCTTTATACCCCCAATGCAATTAGGCTATTACAGTGGAAGGGGCATAATGTTGGGCAGGACAGCTCCCTTTAGCTAAGGGCAATTCACAGAGCGACGCAGTTGAGAACCATCAACAGCCAATACTCCCTGCACCTGGAGGACTCAGGTCACACTTCATATCTGCTAGATGGTATTATCTCACTTCATCAGTGTGCTGATACATGTTTACCCACTGGCTTGGGATAGGGGCAGACAGAGGCAAGCTTGATTTGTCATGTTTGTCAGTTTCCATGGTGTAAATACCCCCACCATGGCCAATTTCAGGTTATCAATGTGCCAGTGAACACGAAGTTGGGGAAAAGTATGCACAATCCGCTCACAGAAGTATGAGCGGGCTCCAGAACATCCACTTTAATCATCTTTAAGCCTTGGTAAAAATAGTATTTTCCTTTGTGAAATGGGAGAACATGTAGTAAATACATTGCTCAATGCTTTTATATATACAGCTGCAAACTCCCCTGCAAAAGTATTTACTATAGACTATTTCTCAGTGACATTTATACCTGCCTGCACATATTCAGTTTCTTATATTTGCTTTAAAATTTTTTCCAAGCAACATATCTAAACACTGATTTGGGGAGTTAATATAGTGGTTTACTTAGTATAAATAAAAATTTAAATTGGACTGATGCTAATTAAGTTCTAGATGTAAAATGTGTCATAAATTCCAGGCCTTTGTGTTCCAAGTTGATATTTAAAGGTTTCTGAATGTTTGAGACTAAAAGAAAATTCACAGCCCTGACCAGTGTGACTCAGTGGATAGAGCATCAGTCTGCAGACTCAAACGTCCCAAGTTCGATTCTGGTCAAGGGCATGTACCTTGGTTGCGGGCACATCCCAGTAGGGAGTGTGCAGGAGGCAGCTGATCGATGTTTCTCTTTCATCGATGTTTCTAACTCTTTATCCCTCTCCTTTCCTCTCTGTAAAGAATCAATAAAATATATTTAAAAAACAAAACAGAAAATTCAGAAATGCAGGTGATCATGTTAAGAACTCTTATAAGAAGCTACCAGAAGACACTTGAGGAGGGGTAAACCAAGATTTTCAGGGCTTAACCAAAAAAACAAACAAAACAAAACAAAACAAAACAAAAACAAAAAACAAGACCAGTATCAACTGTGCTCTGAATTTAGCCACAGTATGTTTAATGGGTCTTAGAATATGTTTAGGCTTTTTTATGAGGTTCTTATAAAAAGCCAAAGTGGGTTTTTAGGGCAATGAAAATATTCTATGGTACTGTAATGATAGATGCATTTGTCCAAGTCCATAGTATGTGCAACACTAAGAATAGACCCTAATATAAACTATGGACTCTGGGTGATAATGATGTGTCCCTGCAGGTTCATCAAGCTAAACACATACACCACTGTGATTGAGGATACCAGTAATGGGGAGACCATGTAAGTACTAGTATAGGAGTGAGGGTATATGGGAGATCTCTGTACCTTCTTTTTAATTTCACTGTGAATCTAAAACTGCTCTTAGAAGGGATTTCAAGATAAAGCAAGCTAATGTTATTTTATGAATATAATGGAGCAGCTACTGTGTAGTATCTATAATAATAAAAGGGTAATATGCTAATTAGACCAGATGTCATTCCAGATGAAGCTGGGGCCAGCGGGAAGCCTGGGTCCCGGGTGCCAGAGGGAAGCTGGAGCTGGCAGCCGGGGGAAGGAAGGCCTATTCTTGCATGGATTTCGTGCATCGGGCCTCTAGTATATAATCAGAGAGTCTGAGTTTTATAGAATATGTGTACCTTGGGCAAATGCTCAAATTCTGTGATCCCCAGTTTTCTCATCTGTATAAGGGAAAGTGATACCTTTCTTGTACATTGTAGACAAGTTGAAATGGGGTCCCCTGACTGCCTGCATACAGTGTGTATAATAAATTATTACAGATGTATTTAATGTCAAAAGCTGGGCATTTTAGCTGAATATGTAGTTTTCAGTAGAACAAAGTGATTGTCTTACGTTTTTTGGAATTGCCTTTCAAAGTTGGAATACATTATTTTCATTTGCAGTAGAACATAGTAAACTCAAGGGTGTGTATGGGCTTGCTCCCTATAGAATGACTCAGGAAGAATAAATTCTATTGGGTGTTTAACACAGAACTCATTAAAATTCCATAGCAGTGGTCCACACACAATGAATGGAAGCCAGCACCAATAAGAACATCAAAGAGAAAACTTTTCAGATGACTGGGGTGAAATATATGAATTAGCACATTTATGGACAATGACTAGAAAAACTATTTTAATAGTTTTCAATGCACACACTCAAAATGACCAGCTTACTATTTCTCACTTGCTTTACTGAAACTAACCTCCTTCCTACATAAAACAACCCACAGGCAATATTGATTCCTTGTGAAACTCCAAGCTGCAGATACACTCCATTCACTGGGAGATCTCATTAAGCAAACAATTCAAAGAGCAGCTTTGCTTTTGTACCAGGCCTGATATTGACAGATGCTAACCTTACCAGCACGACTCCTCTTTTATACACTTCTGATGGGGAGGGAGGTTTTCTTTCTTTTTTGAGCTCAGAGGAGGGTTGAAGGAGACATCGAAGTCACATTTCTCTTATTCTTCAACATGTTTTTTTAAGGATATTTGTAAATGGTACAGAAAAAGTGAGACTTTGCTATCTTTTTCTTTTCATCCCCCCAATTTTACTTTGTTTTGACTGGTATCTTGAATCATACTTTACATCCTCACAAAAGGCCATGGACATTTTTATTAGGCTTGGAGAGAAATGTTACTTAACTTTCTTTTATTGGCAGATTTCCGTGAAAACTGTGACTAATACTGCTTTCATTGTTATTTGACAAGAGAAGAAAAGACAATTTTTCATTCACAATGAGAAATGCCAGCAGCTACTAGATAAAGGATATGGTCTTTACCTTTCCATGCATTTCCAATATTCTTGCTATGTAATAGAAAAAATTTTTAAGTTATATCCAGTAATATGTAATATTGTATTGTCCTTGTCAAAATAAAATAAAGTGCCGTCTTGCTATTTCTACAAGAACTAATAAAATCAGAGTGTCAGAATTTATGACTATCTTTAAGGAAAATTCCAGATGGAAGAAATATTCTGGTGAAATGTAAAATTAAACATCCTCAAAGATTTTTTTACACATTATAATTTATGTATTAATCAACAAATATAAATGTTAACAGGAATATTACAGACTAAATACAATTTCTTTTGAGTTCTTTTAATAATTGATACTATGCAAATTTGATACAGATCTATATTTTTACATTGATGGCATATTTTCAGAGCTAAAAAGCATTAGGACAGTAAAAACTTTTCTTTTTAATTTTTGAACAGCTTGTGTGTTCTCATATAATGAAAGTACATTCCTAAAGCAGATATCTAGTGATTCATTCTCCATGGACCATATATGAATGATGATCTAAGTGACAGATCAATAACAAAAGTTTTAGGCCAATTTCTAGTTCCTTCAAGGCTGACAAAAAGACTTATGTCTGAGAGGGTGTGAAACCTCAGGCTGTTCTCTGTCTGATTGGAAATGTATAGAGCTTTAAGAATGTACTCCACGTTTATGAATGGAAAAGTCAAATAAATGGAAAAGATAACAGTGAACCTGTGATGTTTGCTTGTACAAAGATAATCCTAGTATTAAATATTGCTGATTCATACTTGAAGCAAAACAGTGGCAGGTTTTCTGTTTTGTTTGTTTGTTTTAAGAATTTGTGGGCTCTGTCTTCTATAGTTTGTGATTAATATGGCCAGGATTTATTTATTTATACATACATACATACATTTGGACTGGGACTGAGCAAAGCCTTTGATTGCTGATCAGAGGCTATTATGCCCAATATGAGTTCACAACAGCAATTCCTTCTTTATTCACTCATAAGTAATTATAGACACATGATTTCATATGGCAAGTGAGATGGATAATTAATTGCTTACCAAATAAACTATAGGAGCCATGAGCCACAATTAATGTGCAAAAACAATTAAGGTATGCATTCTGTGAAAGCTTCATGGTTAATGGCCTTCAGAATCTGAGAAAAACAAACCTGAGTTAAAAGTTTGGCTTCTGCCTTTATCCTCTGTAAGCCTGAGATTCCTCTCTATCTATAAAATGGGTACATATTAACTCATAAAGGTCTTGTAGCAATTAATGAAGTCATGAGTGTAATGTACTTAGCACGGCAGTTGACAGAGTAGGAATGTGATATATGACATATTTATGACAACTAAGAAGCATTACCCTGTGAGCCCCTGTGAAATTAGTTAAACCTAGATATCTGATCTTTTCTACTTACAAGAAAATCTTTGAAACAGCGTCAAGCTTTGGCTGATTGAAGTTTGTCCGGGGTCATTTTGCATGATTTTTCTCTCTTTTTCACTTATTTGCATGACAGGATGCGGGGGCTAGGGTAGGGGATGGTGGGAATGTGTTGATTGATTTTAGACCTAGACAGTATATTGTTGACAAACTTGTGAATTAATTCTTGGCTTAGGATATTTACTTTACTTTCAGAAGAGAAGCAAAAAAATACATATTTGCCTTTGTCCAAAGGATTGAATACATCAAGTAATTCCAGAAGCAGGATTAGTTACTCTTTATTATGAGAAAACTGCTATCTTCAGGCAGTTTTACAACTTTGTCTGAATAGAAACAAACCTCTATTAATTCAGGAAACGTGAAGGAACCACTTGAGCACTTTACGGCTAGTGACAGTGTTCGATATTTTACCGCTGCCTGGCCTCGGCTGCCTCTCATGTGAACAAAACACAAACTTCTAGAAGGGACCCAAAGCTCCTCTTTTGCATGAGCCAGGTGTCATTTCACCTTTTCTCCCGCCATTCATAGACGAATGCTGCTTTACTTACATCTTCAAAAGTCATCAGCCTTTTTAATTTCATTATCTTTCTTGCTGAATTTTTCAAGTAGTTTGGCATCTTTCAGCAAATATTGCACTATATTCTTATGTGGGTTTTTTTTTTCAAATAACAAAATAGCGAATCATGGAAATTGCCAACACATATTAGCTCATTGTCTTATCAAATCTGTTGTTTCACCAAAGGCCAATATCAAACACAGATCAATGTCATGTAATTCCTATGTAATTTGGTATCATCACAAAAAAAGAACACACAGACATTCGCATGCCGCCTGTTGTTCTCAAGTTCTTCCATCAGATTTTGTTGATGTTGTCTGAAAGTAACTATAATGCTTTTGGAGTAAAAAGCTTACTTTATGCTCAGCTAAACACAGTTGTCATGGAAAGCGATAAAAAGAGGAAGGAGGGTTGTCTAGAGAAGATAAAGTAAGCCACTATTTTCCATCAGATTTTATTCAAATCTTTGCTGCATATTTTGCCTTATTTTCCCTGACTTTTTTTTTTAATCTAAACCTTTCTTCTTATATCAAAAACAATGATCTGCTTCCCAATAAGGGAAAAGTCTCTTGAAGATACTGTGAAGTTATAATTTCTAACAAATGATCTGAGGCCTTAACAAGTAACAGAAGACAAACATGTACATTGCAATTCGTAGAGACAAAACAATTCTGTTTGCCTTACTTGAGGCATTTATCATTTTTATAAGACTCTAGGGAAAACCCTGTTCCCTGAAGTCTTCCTTTCCCACTGGAGAATTAATTTAAAAATGCTGGTGTTGTTTAAATAGCATGTGTTTAAGTAGTTTGGGATTGAAGCAAACTGACCAAATTCACAGTCACAGAATATGTCTGTTCCATCTCCCAACTTGCTTCTTCCGTTGGAGAGGTTAGCATGCCCTTCAAATATTTCTTGGCCAGATTTGAGTCTTCCAGATGAATTTGCAGCTTCATTTAAGGAGATGGGATGCACTCTAGCTGCCAGCAGCTCCCTTTACCTTAATTGCTTTTAGCATGTCCACATCTATGTGAGGGAGACATAGCACTTAAGTGTGCGCAGCTGCAAAATTCCCTTCCCAGGTGAAAAAATAATGGCGGATGAAAAGGACTGGTTTGGAGAGGTTTCTTGATGGAATAAGACCTGAACTAGAATACCAAGCTTGGAGGCCATTCTTCTGAAGAGAAGGGATTTGGATAATGCTAGTACTGAGCTGTTCTCATTTATCTCAGAGTTTTACATAAATCGCCAGGATGTGCCTAGTGTTATAATAACAGTGGCAATGGCCTCTAACTGGCCTTTTTGTCCTCTCTGCCTCACGTCCTGATGTCAGATCTTTCTCCCCAAAGTGCAGCACTGACATGACTTCTTCTGGGCAAAATTCATAGTGAAATGTTCACTCCCTCATAGGCGCCAACAGCAACCACAGTATGCTAACCATCCTTTCTTCACTTTGCTTCTACTCTTACTGTACGTGTCAAGCAATTGACAACTATCTCTTAAAGGCAGCCCTCACTTCCCCAGCTCATAGCCCTTCCCCACTGCCGTCTTTGTGTCTGCCTACTATTCAAGATGTTTTTCAAATGCCACCTTCATCTTACAGGTTTTCTTATTCCTTTAGACCAGTATGATCTTCCCCCTGTTTATCTTTTTATTTCTCTCCTGACATTGGTCATAGGGATCTTGAGTCAGAATTCCTGTATCTTCCAGTCAAATTCCTTCTCCTCCTGAATTGTTAGTGGTTTAAAAATAGGGATTACATTTTATTAATTTATTTGTCTCCCTTGGTGGTTAGTACATGGTTGCACACAACTGTTCTATAGCTCTATTATGATTACATTGTAAAGGGCCACCTAGTGCTGTGTATATAGAAAGGTTGGCACCAAAGCATGGAAGGGATTCGATGTGTTAAACTAGACAGGATTATTGATGCCACATAACATGGGAGCAGATGAGTTTCTTTTCATTGTTTGTCCAGAAAGGACTAAGCCATGACCCTTTACTGGATCACCTTCACCTTATCAGTGATATACTCTATTGCTTCCATTGAGAAAGATTTTAACTTTCTGGTTAAAGCAAAGCACGGACATTTTCAGACTTAAATTACATCATGTAACAAGACACAAGAGATACTTGATATCAATTGGAGTAAGGTTTTAATGGGTAAAGTAAACCTTTCCTGGTAATGGGGAATGCCTTAATAAACTCACTCAGTCTGACATACAAAGCTCTATGATGGGAAACTTGAGCATGGTCTTTGAAAGGTTTCAGGTTCATTTTATAAAATTATCAGTGGTTTTCACTTAGGCTAGAATGCCACTGAAAGAAATCTTAGTTGACTCCAAACACAAGCTTAGATAATGTTAGAAGTTATTGGGCCTTTTATTTCAGATCATTCAAAATGAATAGTCTCACTCTACACTTTTATTCTGTGAAAAAGAAAAAAACCCTTTCACTCAGATATACCCTCTTCTGTAGGAAATGTCCACATACACTTTACCATATAATCGTGGTGAAGAGAATCACAGGCAAACAACTAATTTTAGCACTGCTGCCTTTGTACAAGATGTCTTTAAATCATGATGGTTTAGAATGATGCAATCCACATTCCTTCTCAGGGCAGTGAATAACTGGATTTGGCAACTACCTCGTTCAGCAGCCCCTCAGAATTAAACTTACAGCAACAGTGTGTTTTAGGCCTGCATGCTATGATTATCTGTCTTGTGTGTTCAAATCAGTTTATAATAATAACAGTGTAAACAGTTTGACAACATTTAAAGAGTGACAGCTCTGTGGAAGGTAACTATTATAACTTTCCCTTTCTTCAAACTTCTTCTCATATCCAGTGGCTATTAATAGATTTCTTTTAACAAAAGAATGGGACATAAAAACATCAAAGACTTAAGTTTATATGTGTAGCTTTCTCATGCTACGTTCGAGATTCAGTGCTCAAACAGGATTTGGAGGTGGGAAGTATTGTTCTAGATCACAGAGGGTGATGTGAAGGTGATTTGATGGCGGCCTGGTTTGAATGAGGCTGCTAGTTTTCTACTCTAATACCTACTTTCTCAGAATTACAAACCTCTTTTATTTGTATTTTTATTTTTTGCTGAGCCTGTGACTGCCTCATAAGAAAATACAAAACAAACCAAAAAATTACATTTTCAGTCTCTTTTTCAAACAAGTGAAGCCAAATGGCGAAATTCTGATAAAAGGGACTCTAGCAAAAACATGATGCAGCAGCTCCCATGAATTGCCTTCAAAGACTGAAGACTCGTGTTTTCTGTTTCTTCTTCCTTCTTCCTCAGTCTTATTCCTTAGGATGTACCTGTGAGAGCTAGAGTTCTAGTAGAACATGGAAAAAGAGGATGATTTCCAGGGACGACATTGGACACTGGAGACCAACTGAGTTCTTAGGACTTTGTTGAGAAGATCTTCCTTTACAAATCTAAGCAGTTGAGTTTTGACATTTATGTGAAGGACAAATCATATTTCACATCGTTTATTCCCTTGATATTTTTGGTCTCTGTTATCTTTAGTCATACTGATGTCCCATAGAGCAGTATAGGACTTAGTGAACTAATAATCGTGGAACAGAGCAACTTAAAGATGGAAGGATCTTAGACCTTGTCTGTCTGGTTTATCATTGTATTCCTAGCATCTAGGACAATTCCTGGGGGCAATCAGTAAAACATCTTGAATGAATGAATTTCTGAACAGTTTGAAAATAATTCTGCCTCCCCCTGTCAAGAATTCTCCATAACTATTTCACATCTATATCAGTGGCCAGAATATCTGAGATTTTGAATTTTGGTTTTCATTTTCCTGTTTACAAAATGGGGTTTCTAGTACATTCTCCTCTTGAGGAGAGTGTTGCTGCTTGAGCTGAATGTTTCCTTAAATGCTATAAATGTAAATTTATATACACTTCTTACATTTTCAAGTACAAAAGTTTACTAAAATCTTGTAATGACCAATACTTCATCTTAGTTATATCCATTTGTGAGTTGAAACTGTCCCTAAAGTCTCCTATCCTCCTGTATATACTTTGCATACTTCTGGAAGCAAATTACTTTTGAATCAATAAGAATGAGTTCTGACTGACTCACAGATTGTTTATTATTCACAGCCTGAAAAGCTTTAAATAGAAAAACAACCTGAAAAACATTTGACACAGAGATTAACCAAGAAAATTGTTCCAAGAGGCCAGTGGTTGGTTCTCTTAGAAAATTGCCTTAATGCAGATATAAGAAATCCAAGCAAAACAGTGACTTTCCAAGGAAACAGTTCATCAGTGAATTCGTCTCTGTGGTTCACAAATTAATGTATATCAATGGCTCATCACAAAATGTTAATATGACCAATTAAAATATTTAAAGAGGTTTTACTTTGAGAGTTTATATCCTTAGAGGCACAGAGAACTAAGTTGTTAGTTTCCCAAGTATTATGAGCATTTAAAGAAGCTGGGGCCCAGATTATTTTTTAATAAAATTATTAATTATGTACGTATTTTAGCACTGTGTATGTCACATTATACATCAAATAAAATTATGCTCATCATATAGATTAATTTCTGTAATGTATAAAAAGTTGCAAAGTAGAAAATCAAATTACAAATAATTTCTGAAAGTGATTCATGATGTCTTTAAATGTTGATTTTTATCACATTTTAAAATTTGTATCTCTTTCCCCATACATGATTGATGTGTGAATTTTTGTTATTAATTTATTAAGAGTGGCATCGATAAGTGAAAGCTCCTGCAACCTAATAGTTAGCAAATAGCATGGTTTAAGAACAGTTTCTCTAAAACAAGATTCTTTACACTACTTTTATAAATGTAATTTATTATAATTTGTCTTGTCCATATGTAAGGTAAATTCACTTTACTACAGCACATTGCAAATAACTTTTTTGAAAGGCATGCTTCCAGCAGCATTTGTTGTAATCAGGTATTTTGTTGTTAGAGGATTGAGATTTTTCTGTAGTCATGAGAGTGAAATCTTGTTTTAAAAATTTACAACAAAATGCATCATGGCCATGGCCATCTCACTATTATTTGTGACAATATGGATGGATCTTGAGAATACCATAGTAAGTGAAAGAAGGCAGTCAGAAAAAGCTAAGAACCTTATGACTTCACTCATGTGGAATATAAAACAGAAAGCAACAAATGAACAAACAAGAGAAACAAACTAAAACTTATAAACACAGACAATAGTATGGTGGCTACCAGAGAAAAAGGAGTTGCAGGGGGTAATAAGGGGTAAAGGGATTCAAATATATGGTGATGAAAGAAGATTTTACTTTGGGTGGTGGACACACAGGGTTGTATACAGATTATATATCATAGAATTGTATACTTGAAACCTCTATAATCTTATTAACCAATGTCACCCCCATAAATTTAATTTAAAAATTTAAAAAAGATGAGAAGAAACTGTATTTTCAGCTTAAAGTCACTATAGCCTGAATTACCTAAGAATAAATGGAATAATCATATGCCTGCTACCATTTCATCCAGGACTGAATAAACTTTCCTTCTCCAACTAAATACTAAAGTGGAAGGGTGATACAGAAAAACACATGATCTTAGTTATGTCACAAGCTAGACTTGTTTTACATATTGACCAAATCTATTTATTTGTTGTCTATTTCTTCTCAGTAACTTGTTCACTGCTTTAGCCTTATTACCTAGAACAGTGCCTAACACAGAATAGAAGCTTAATATTTCAGAGTTCATTTATTCATTTAGTCAATAAATATAAGAACTTACTATGAGCCATACACTCTCCCATCTGCTGAGAATAGAGAGTGAACAAGGCAGCCAAAATCCAGAGAGGCCTTCATTTATTCTAGGTGGGAGAGATTATAATCATGTGGCACTTGGCAACATGAACATTCACCACACTTTTTGTAATCTCTTCAAGTGTATCTTCTATAAGTTCCATGTATCCATCACATTCACCAGCTTGTCTCTAACACCTAGTGGCCCGACATATGGAATATACCCAATGAAGAATTAATTACTCAATCAAACCACATTTCTCAGTTTTTCCTCTATGAAGACCTACCTGAGTAATTTTTTAAAAATATAAATGTCAGAGTTACTCATCTTTGTTCTGAGAAGTTTTTAAGTGATTCTTGTTGGTTATTTACTCTGAATCCATTACCCCTTTGTTTATTTCAAGTAGAACTCTGATATTGTTCATGAACTCACCCTCTCCCATGTAACCCCTAAGATTCAAGGGGTGCTGATTCCTTTTCTGTTGCCAGGAATTTGATCCAATTAATCCTAATGAAAGTACTGTATGTAATCTTGTTGGCCATGATTAGTTTAGATCAATTTAGATCAATTTAATCTGAGATGTTTTATAAGGACTTCTTGGAAATTTTCCCTTTACATGCCTGGGAGTCTTTCTTCAGTTGTTCTTAACTATGAGTGATTTTGCCTCCCAGGGACATTTATAAATATCTGGATATATTTTTGATTGTCCAACTTGGGATACTACTGGCATCTAGTGGGTAGTGGCCAAAGATGATGGCCTAAGTGTCCTACAGTGTACAGGACAGCACAATAAAGAATTATTTGTCCCAAAATGTCATTAGTATCAATAGTGAGAAATAGGCGGAGAAATCCTGATCTAACATAAACAAGGAAGCATGTAGCTCTCTTTGAGACATGACAGCATGGTTCCTATCATGAGACACCTACAAGAATACTAGCTTTAATATGAACCTCAATACTGCAGATGTTAGAAAGAAGAATGAGAAAGATCATGGGTGTTTGATTACAAGTAGTTGTAGAAAGTAATCTTAAATCTGGCCTTGGCTTTGGACGTTAGTTATCTGATCCAATGTGTTTCCTAATTGCTTATGCCAATTTGAGATGCATTATTTTTAAATAGCCATTAAAATCATTCTAACCTATATAATTGGATATATTTATGTTTAAACAATAGGAATCCAATTGCTGATTACATTACTTCTCTTTGGTTTTCAACCCAAAAATTCTTCCAATCTTAATAACTGTAGAATTTTTCACCAGCATGTGTGCATTAAAATTTTCTACATAGCCTTTTATTTTAGTTTTATTTGTGTATTTTGCACTGAATATGTGTGATACATATATATTTGAAAGTATTAGTTTTATTGACTAATATAGACTTTATTGAGTGATAGATCACAATAAGGACTAAAGAGATATTTATGGGATTAAGAATAAATGTTCCAAACAATACTTTTGTCAATGTTAATATTTCTTATATTTAGTTCATTTTTGATAATTGTACAACGTAACTTGGAGACAACATAGGAATCTAAACTTCATCTGTAAGCCATTGTTAAGAGATTGATTGAAACCCATAGATTAGCAGCTGTTCTTTTTCACCACTAGCAAGTCTAGCCCTTCTCTCTTTGGGCAAAAATAACTAAGTAGAATTACATGAGCTTTGTTCTATTCTTTAGAACTATTATTTAAATAGGTCTTTAAGTATTTGGTGAATAGTTGTATCAAGTATTCAGATTTTGACTTTTTGTTTAACAATTTTATATTCTGTAGTTTTGTTCAAATCCATTGAAAGTTTTGTTTCTCTCATTATATCTCTAAAATGAGAATGGTTGTAGAGGCTTACAAAAATTTAAAATGAATATTAATTGGCGTATGCAACTTATAACATTTTATAAAGCTAAAAGCTTAATAATGCTTTATAAGAGATAAATGATAACTGGGCACATTTCTGAGAAATATAACGAAAATTTCATTTAAAAAACAATTTAGGTATCACTTTGATTAATATGTGATGGTTAAACTTAGTTTATGCTGACTATAAATTTTTACCAGAGGAGAAACTACCACATTTTCTATTTGTTCACCGTGTCCAGGCACTTGATATGGTTATATTGGGGCGTACTCTCAAAGTTATGTTGTGTGTAACAAACATAGCATGAGAAGAGGTTCAAATAAGCACCTCGCTTTTTAAGACAGGACCTCTTCAGCTATCCAAATAATTTAGGCCCCGTTGCAGAATGAGGGACAGAGAGATTCAGAAACGAAGTCCCTTGCTGACCAGGAGGATTAGGGGCTCTTTTGGCACATTGCCCTACATAGAGGAGAGCAGAGCTTGAGAGGGAGGGAATTCCAGAGCCTTAGGCCCTGACCTAGGGACTTTCTCCCCAGTCCCTAGACCATCAATCCTGAAATCTGCCAATTGTTGTGAGTCAGTGGTGGGGGAGGAAGTTATGGGGTTAGAGTGTCAAAAGACTTCTTAACAGGGTGAGTACTAGAGCCTTGAAGTTGAAGGTAACAGTTTAAAGGCTTTCAAAGTTGTTACAAGTGTCAGAAGCCAATGATTTGTGAGGTCTGTCCTTGCTTGTGCTTCACCCTCTAACCTTTGTCCAGTGCTGGCCTGCACAAGCGATGTAAGCAGCTGCCAGTGGAGTGTGATCTGAAGGGCATTGAGAGGCCCACTTGGCCTAATTATTTTCCCCTGGGTCTGTCACAAAGTACTGATTACCTAGCACAGCATCTGGTTCAATAAATCTTGGATGGATGGATGGATGGATGGATGGATGGATGGATGGATGCATGCATGCATGAATTTTCTCAGCACAAATATATTTGCTAGTTATTCATGCCAGATACTTTGCAAAATGCAGAGGATTCAAAAGTAAACACAATCAATATGTTTCCCCTTCTCATGAGGCCCCAAATCTAGACAGAAAAGAAGGTAAATTGAATACAATTATAAGTGGGGGTTCTGAAAGTTTATAAAGAAATGAACAGGGTGCTAAGAGAAATAGACATTAAAATGTTCTCCCAAAGAAGGCATATCTGATATGAAAAATGACCCCAGTTGAAATACAAAGATATTGGCAGGAAGAAATATTTTAATTGTATTGGCCCTGTACATGTGCTTAGAGAATTCGCAGATGAAAGAGTAAAAGTAGAGTACAAAGAGAATCAGGAACTTTTGATGGAAGGAAACCATTTCAAGGAAAGGAAAGCTGAGTTCCCGATTGCTGTCCATCCAGCCCTGGGCTGAGTGGAGACTGTGACAGGCAGGGTCTGAGCAGACCTTGACACAGCCTCTGAGTT
The DNA here is from genome assembly GCA_004026665.1 of Murina feae. Taxonomy (NCBI): domain Eukaryota; kingdom Metazoa; phylum Chordata; class Mammalia; order Chiroptera; family Vespertilionidae; genus Murina; species Murina feae. The sequence continues at coordinate 10,691 of PVJC01007607.1, read as the reverse complement.
AGGGCCCTGGTCCGGCACTGAGGAGCTTGCAGGAGGGTGTTCCATTGGTGAACCAGCCAGAGTCCCATTGGTGAACCTGAAAGGGTGATCCATTGCTGGAATCCAAACTGAATAGATAGATGGGCTACAGCAGCAAAATCTGACTGAAAAACAGTGGAACTTTGTGAGAGAGTGTTTTTTGTTTGTTTTTGTTTTGTTTGTTTTTAATAGAAAGTAGAGACCATTATATCAATCAGAGATGAAAGAATTGGCATTGGGGCTACTGGTTTAGGAATGGTTAAGAGGAAAACCTGGAGCTATCTATTTTAAAGGAAAGATTCATTTGCTTCTGGTTAGGATCCTTTGCCACTTCTGACACCATTTGATTTTTTGTTTATCAACTGCCTTTGGATTAACCAGATAGAGGAGTTGCATAAATCATAATAAACATAAGCTTTATCTATGATCATATTTGCTTTATCTTTCTAAATTTGAGGAGCAACTATCAATAGTAGAATAATAACTGAATGAGTGAACAAATGAATGAAGTGGTGAGTGGATGAAGTAAATAAATGACAGAGTAAGATTTATTATTCTGCCGTCCATGACACTTTTATGTGCTAATCTCACATCTTTTTCTTTTTCATTCATCTGACACTGCTTCTGGGAAAATAAAAAATAATCTTACCTCAAATTCCTGGATTTTATATAAAGTGTTCTAAGTTTTGTTTATATGTGTGATTAGCCAGGCTTCTGAAGTTCCGTTATGTATTCCTGAAGCACCCAAGCACAGACTGACATATAAAAGATGAAAGTTCAGCTTTGGTGGTAAGCCTTAAACTAAATTTGCACTGCTTCCTGGTGTCTACTTCAAAATTCCAAAGATAAGAGTCCCTTTATTTGCAATCCATTATCACTATTTAAACATCTTTCATTGCTGAAACTGTACTTTCAAGGAGTTAGATGGGTTGATTTTGAACAGTAGCAGTTCATAAAGACAGCAGAGCCCTCACTTCCCTTTCTCCTGCTCTGTTTTTCTATTTTCAGCATCAAGACTGTCTTTAGCATCAGACAGAGAAATAAATTGTTCTCTCTAAAAGACAGGGGGAAATGAAGTAAAAAGCAGTCAAAAGCAGTCTCTTCAAACTTGTAAAATTTCCTCTACAAATCATGATTTCTGCTTTCTAACAATAACCTAAAAGCCGTCCTGAACTTCAAATAGCTCTTGTGAGATGATATTTTAAAAATATTCAATGTATACAAACTGGAAACATATGGATGAAAGAGCACACATTCAGGAGTTAGTGAATTAAACGGAAAAACACCTCTGAAAGCACATTTCATATTGTTATTGCAAAACCACAATGTTACTAATATTGGATAAATCCTGAAAACAGCTGGACTTTGGCTTTCTCTAATTGTGTCTGACCCAAATTGCTTTTTTTTTTTCTTTTTTAAGAGAATGGTATTTCTGTACTTGTCTCTTCCTTTCGGAGCTGTGAGTTCTGGACTACACAGGAATGCTTACAGGATTCACTGGCTCCATGCGCATAAATACATAAGATGAGCCTGCAGCCCACTGCTGAGTTCTCATAATAATGAAGGAACAATGGTCATTGAAAGTCCCAGATAATCCCTAATCCTCACTGTCTTCTTCTGTTTCAACCCAACCTTTCTCTAGAGTGACTAGCAAGATGCAAAATTGACTGATGATCTTCTCTCTTCCCGTGTCTGACCCTATACACCCACCCCCTCTCCTACAGGTGCCAAGAAAGTAACCAAAAGGCAGGCAGTAGAAGGGAGAGGAAAGAAAAACAAACCAAGTGATCCACCCCAAGCGGCTGCGTGTTAGCTGTTTTCTATTATTCACTCATTTGAGCTTTCTCAGATGTGCTGGGGTTTTTTTCTCAAGAAGACTTTCACGTTGTTTTCTTTCCTCTCTTAGAGCTAGCCACCTTTTTTCATGCAAGGGAACTGAGCCCTTGAATGAGGGCCAGGTAGGCTGCCAGATCCTCAGGATGTTCAAGCGCAGTGTTTCCATCCTCTTTCTTCTGAGAACTGGCTTTTCAATTGTGCATGAAGCCTTGTCAGTGAGCAACAGAAATGAAAGTCACAAAGCAGTGGTGGAAAGTCAAAAGCAGTTCATCAATCTTTGGTATTTACATACAGCTCTACATTTGAGGACACTTCTTGAATTATGCAGTTTGGTATTTTACATATCCACTTACTTTTTAAGGGGCAGCCTGCAGTTTATAAAAATATGATCCCCATTGAGTTATGTTTTGATCTACCCGCTCTATCAGTGTGCTTTTACATTCTTGTGTCATGAATTAAACATGGCACAGTTTCATTCATTTAAATAAAGTCCGCCTACTGGGAGCCATATGCATGGCCCGGGTCAAATCTGTGGAAGCACCATTGTGAGAATAACACCCTCCGGCCATGTCTTTTCTGTTTCAATTGTCCAAGGGCTAAGAATGAGCACCCCAGAGGAAGGAACACATCAATCTGAGCTACCAGCACTTCAAAGATGCGCTCTTTCTCTAAAGACCATACACTGCATGCTTTCATCAGACATGAACCGAATTAAAGGAGACAGACTTGAAGTAAAACTACTTTTTGTTTGCTACAGAATTCAATAGTAGAGGGAATTTTTTTGTAAGAAATAAAAATAATTCTAAAATAGTCATTATTATAATCTAAGGAGTAAAAATTTTGTTTCAATTTAGCAGAATGCTAAGTGCTTTACATAAATCATACAAATTACTTTTAAAACTCTATAAGATAGCTAATATGATTATTTGTATTATTATAAAGGAGGACAAGGGGAGCACAGAGAAGATAATTTCAAAGTTCACAGAGCATCAGGATTTGAATTGCCTTTGTCTTACTCCAAAAGAGAAACGTTAGATTTGAAAAAATGTATACCTGTATATTTCATTTACATACTGAAAACTTTCTTAAAGGGCCCACTAATAATGATGTGGTTTGATTCTGCACCGCTTAAAAAAACAAATTTCACTTAATTTTGGCTATTAAAGGTCATTTATAATAACTTTAAAATGTCACACAATGGAATGCTTATTTGAAACATGTACATTACCTATGTGTATTGCAAGGTTTCCAACCTAGGCCAATTATTTTTAATATTTGTTTTCTATTTATATTGTCATATACTTTTACTTAAGTTAAATCTGTACATTATATGTGTGGTATACTTATTAAAGAAGGAAATGTTAAAAAATAAAAGAAAACAGAGACATATGTTAATATCTTTATAAACCTCTTTTTATGAATAAATACAAAAATGTAGATAATTAAATTGAAAAATGGACAGAGAATAGGTCTAGGAAATTCAACAAAAAATAAACAGAAATGGTTAAACTCAAACACATGACAAAATGTTCAATATTGACTGAAATTATAGGAATGATACTACTTTAATCTAGCCTAATATGCTAAGTGTCTGGTTGTCCAGTCATCTATTCAACCAATCAAAGTGTAATATGCTAATGATATGTTAAGGCTGCTCAACTGCTCTCCATGACATGCACTGACCACCAGGGGGAAGACGTTCCGACCTATAGGTGAGCTTGCTGCTGGGGTACAGCCAATCGGGATTGAGCAAGTTGGGCTGGACATGCCCTGAGCCCTCCCGCAGTCCTTCCCCAGCTGGCCAACCTCCCATGTCCCTCCCTAAGGTCCCTTGGCCTGGCCTGTGCCCTTTCACAATCCAGGACTCCTCGGGATGTCAGAGAGCCGGTTTCAGCCCAATCCCACAGACCAGGCTGAGGGACCCTACTGATGCACAAATTCATGCACCAGGCCTTTAGTTGATATATAAAAGATTAAAAACCATGTTTCATATCTATTGTTTTAAGGGTATAGCAATATGAGCACTCTGAAATATCACTGTGGGAATATAAATTATTAAAACATCTGTACACATACATATAGTTAAAAATAGGTAGAAATCCCAAGACTTAAAGTATTTATATGTCTTGAGCCAATAATTTTACAGTAATTTATATGAAATACATATGAGGAATATAAAATTTTACCTATAAATATATTTAGCAAATCTTATTTTAACCTTAAAAATATTAAATAATTTAAAAGTTTAACACAAAAGCTTATCTAACAAATTTATGATGCAGCCATTTGAAAGGCATCCTTTGAAGACCAATTAATTTAAAAACAATATAACATTTACAATATACTGTTATGAGACAAAGGATATGAAATCAATATATATAGTATGACCTCAATTTTTAAAATAAGTGTCTTCTATAGAGGTATATGTATGAGAAAGCTATATTTATATTACATACATACATATATAATTAAATATGAAATGTTGATATCAATTATTTAACAGAATTATAGGTGATATTTACTACAATTAATATTTTTTATAAAATAAAGATGAATATGGCTAAAATATTAAGGATGAAATAATAATGGTGTCCTCAGGAAATAATAGTCCAATATAAATCCAAAATACTGCTATTAGTGTAAATGTTTATTTGAGTAAATACATGAAAGAAGTTCAACCTCATTGTGACTCACAGAAATGTGAATTAGAACAAGTACAGTGATTTCCCCACATCTGTTGCTGTTCAGCGCTGCTGGACATGGAAGGAACAGTAATTTACAGTCTGCTGGCTGGAGTTTGGTTAGTACAGCCTTTTTGGAGGATAGTGTGTCACAATCTTTCAAAATGTAGAATGTGTACATTTAAAGTTAGCAATTTCACTTCTAGGATTTGATACTACTAAACTATCCACCCAAGTGAACAAAATTAGATGTACAAAATGTTCATTGAAGCACTTTTTTCATAAAAGCAATGAATAGGGATGATCTAAATGTCCATCAAAAGAAGAGTGTTTAGGTTTGGTAGCTGCTAAAATTTTTTGAGAGATCTGTATGTAATGACACGGATATACTGATAAAGAAGACATATTATTATGTTTTTAAAAATCACATGGCACAGCAATGTGTATAGCATTATTTAACTGAGGTCTTAAAAAATGTGAATACATGGGAAAAAAGTGAAAAGATAAGTCAGTGAAAAGAAGAGATAACCAATTTGACAGTGGTTATCTCTTTGGAGGGAAACGAGCCAAGCATTGTTGGAAGCAATGAAACAGAAATTTTATTTTTTACTTTGATCTTAGACTAGAGGCCCAGTGCATGAAAATTCATGCACTGGAGCGGGGGTCCCTCAGCCCAGCCTAACCCCTTTCACAGTCCAGGAGCCCTCAGGGGCGGGAGGTGACCCAGTGATCTGGGGAAGATGACGCCCCCATCACACCTCTGCTGCTGCCACTGCCATCAGCACAAGTCTTGGGCAGCCGCCACCTGAGGCTTGCCTGCACCTTGGGCCGGCCCTGGGAGGCTGGGCAGCCAACATCTGAGGCTTTCCTGTGCCTCATGCTGACCCTGGGCGGCTTGGGGGGACTAGGGGACTCTGGAGGCAAGTGCACGGCAAGGCCAGGCCCGGCCTTGCCATGCACCTGCCACCCCAGTAGGGCTGAGGGGACTGGGCACCACCATCTTGTGGCTGTGGGTGCTGCAATCCTTGGGGGTGTGGCAGTCAATTAGCATATTCCCTTCTTATTGGCTGTGGGCGCTGCCATTTTTGTGATGGTGGGAGGGTTAATTAGCATATTCCCTCTTTATTAGATAGGATGCAATGAGAACTATTCATGTGTAACATATTATTAAAATGATTTAAAGTATTAAATGAACCAAGAAAAGCGTTACCCATTTATTTTAAGCAAACACTAATATATTGGCAGATATCATCATGCTGTTAAAACTGTGAATTACTTTCCCCAAAATAAAAGTATTTTCTTTCTTCTCTTAAACTATTTTAATTTTTGTGGCCAGCATAAAGCTGATTTTGGCAAGAGTGCAAGACCTTCTCATAAGAGGAGAAATCCATAGAGCCATGCCTCCAATATATTAAGTTGCAGCAGCCCTTTCTTTAAGGCTTTGGTTGTATCATCATCTCCTAACAAAACATTTTTATTTTTCCAGTTTTAAAATCCTCCAGTGACCATTTTGCTTGATTTCCCTTTTGTCTTTCTTTTATTTCTTCATGACAGTAATGCAAAACAAATTTTGATAAAAATGTCTTGTTCATTTTTTGACTGCTCAACTCTCTGCTTCTAAGCTCAGCCAAAGAACTTTAATATTTTGATAGGAAATAATTTTTCTCTTTGAATTATATTGTTTTTTAAAGCTGAGAACAGTCTTTTTTATTTAAAAGTAATTTATGTTAATTTTGAAATGTTACATAATATATAAAAATATAAATAAAGTAAGAAATACCCCTCTAATCCTATCACAAAGAGATAACCATTGTTAGCATTTTGGATATATCTTTTGTATGCTTCAGACTTCTCATACCTTGTTTATTTCCCTCATGTAATCTATCTCTTACCATATTTTCTTTTGTAATAGCAGCATGCATGGGATTATACTACATGGGCATTCTACTGTTGCACTAGATGGGTATTCTACTGTTAGAGGTTTCTGGCAGGCCCAACTGGTTGTCAGTGCAACAGCCTCTTCATCTTCCTGTTGGCAAATCCTACCTCCCATAACAGAGTCTAGAGATGCCAGTTAATTACTTTCTCTGCCTCTCTTTCAGCTAAGGCTTAGGGAATGAGGCCCAACCCTGGTCAAAAAGACCAAGGAAAGTTCCTGGAATAGATTTTCCTCCTAGATAAAAAGCAGGACTGCTTGGAGAAACTGCCCTCTTCCCAACTGGATTATTAAGTGAGGTGTGGTGCCTGGAGCTATAGGAGCTTTCTTGTGATTCTGAGGAATGAAGCCTGAGCAAAACTATGCCAAGGATAATAAACAGGGTATGAAGAACTAATGCTAGAACCTTCTTTTCAGGAATCCTTTTGAGCTAATAAACTACTATTATTTCATTCACCTTCATCAAATATTCTGTTACTTGCAGCCCAATGCATGCCAACTGATACAGGCTTGTTTCTAGTTTTTCACTATTTCAAACAAAGCTGAAATGTTCACTGTTAAATGTACCATTTTGTAATTCTGTCCAAGTGTATTCCTGAGATATTCTTAGCAGTGGAATTCCCAGTTCAAAGGTTAGGCTCACTTTAAATAAAATTTAAAATATTTGAAGGTCATTTTCGCCATTGTTTAGTATTCTATTTCTTATTTTTATATTTTCCAATTGTGTCAATGATTTAATTTAGAGAGAGAATAATGTCATGAGCTAAGGTGATACATAGATTCCTGTCCACATTACTTACTACATGGTTGATATCTATTTATTTAGTTTGTCTATGTGGTTGATTTTAAGTATGCTACTGAACTTGCCTTTTCCTTAGTTTGCTCATCTGTAATATGGAGATATGAAAGTTACTACTTTATTTATTTCTTTCTTGTTGAAGATTAGGTAAATCAGTACCTGTTAAACTATTAGAACTGTCTACTTAAATGTATGTGGTCTTTGCTCCTCTGTGTAGCCCCATATCCTACCCAGTAATTGATATTTTTAAGTTGCTTAATAAACATCAAATAAGTGAAGGAAAAAAAATAATAGGTCTGAGATTACTACTTGGACTACTGTTTTCTCATTTCTAAGTGTTTCTAGAATCCATTCTGTTTTCCTTTGTCTCTGTTATTTGTCTTTTTTATATACCACAAATTGAGCTGGATTATCTATACTAATAAAAGGGTAATATGCTAATTAGACCAGACATCATTACTGACATCCTTCTGGATGATGCCAGGGCTGGAGGGAAGCCCAGGTTCCAAGTACCTGCTGGCAGCCGGTAGAAGGAAGGCCTACTCTAGCACGAATTTTGTGCATTGGGACTCTAGTAATATTATAGTTAAGAGTCAGTGCAGATTTTTAATACAGAAGATGCTTAAATATGTGACATCTTTAAGATGGGCACACTGTTACAAGAAAATGAGTTTGCTCCTCCCAGATACTTATTTGCCCTATGAAAGTCAAAGTAGTGAGGAAGCATTGTGTGTTCAAAAGAAAAGGGTTTTATGGTTTATGTAGTCCTATCTTTTAGCCAATGCAGCAGTTTGCTTCCTAGTATTCCAGATAGATAATCATTCAATGTCTGATTGAATCTTTCCATTATTTTAAAATCCCACAGGTGGATGAAGGAGACCATTGATAGAATGTTATTTTATCCAACATAAGCATTAAAGCAAAACAAAGGCATCACATATCTTAGATATTATTGTTTTAAGTATTAATTTTAGATTGCTTTTTAAAACTTTCCACACTATGTTTTCAGAGAAATAGAATCCATAAAGTTAATAATAAAATAATGACATATTATATATGCATAAAATATGTATATATGGAACAGTATACTAGTATGTGAACATACAAATCTGTTTTTTTACAATAAATTTTACCATATTATTAAGTGCAAATAGAATAATCCTGCATCAAAGGACTGTTGAACTTAATGGAAGTTTGATGTGATATCCAACTATCTTATCCTTTGGCTAACAACTATCAATCAAATCCATTCATTGCCCTTAGCTATGTATTATACTTTTGAGGATTTAAAAGAAGGTCGCTTCACATCTTCCGTGCATTATCTCATCTCTCTAATCAGCTCAGCAATATACTATAAGGCTACCAAAATAAAATGACTGCTCCAACCTGTAGAAACAGCCAAGATTGCTACAGTGGTTCTTTGATAACTCTGGCATATTATTGGTTTGTGAGCGTAGTTTAATTTGGAAAAAGAAAAGGCTAAAGGAAAAAAATTTATCTGGGTATTAAGCTTTTAAAATATAATTCATGACAAGAAAGGGAAAAGAAGCATACATTCCACATTTGCTCTAGAAACTGATGATCAGTCAATATTAATAGATTAACCAGAGTGAACTGCTGACCAGTAGAAAAGTTACAAACGAAACAGAGGGGCTTAACATAAAGACCATTTTAGATATATTATCTAACTTGTGGTCCCCCAAAAGCAAGGTTTATTGACTAAAAAACTGCCATTCAGCAAGCTACAGAACAGTTTGCAGGAGCACCAGAAACACATTTCAAAAAGTAACATATACAACAGGATTAAAGGTTAGAGACTGGCATTTTATGTTAAATCAATCATTATTAGTGTGTTGGTGGTGGTAGGTGTTATGCATTCATGAATTTTTTTTTTTTGAAAGATCAGCCATTTCCTACCAGGATCTAGTGTAAATCTTTATACTTAAAAAAAAATTTTAAGTGACAAAAGCCCTGCTTAGAAAACTCTGATTGGTCTTCCTATAATTTCTAGTCGACAATTACTATTTTCCAGACAGCTGTTCTGCTTGATGTCTACTGCTGTAGAAAAAGTTTAATTTATTTATTCATAAATTGTTTTACTGAGGACCTACTATGTGCTAGGCACTGTTCTTGGCATTTGGAATATAACAGGGAATAAATCAGACAAAATAAACTTGCTGTCATGGAACATTACCAAAAAACATACAATTGAATTAATCAGATTGGCTGAGGGATCAGGATATATTTAATAATACGCAGCATGCTTTTGTGTATGGGAATTAAATGATGAAATATATTCTTAAATATATTTGCGTAAATTATTTGAAAGGAACTAATTCCCCTCTTTCTCGATCTGGCATCCTACAAATGGAAGATCAATGTCCTATGTCAGAAAAGGGCTTGGAACAAAGTACAGATAAATTATAAAAATAATAGATGAACAGTAGTTGGTATGTGTTTAGTAACTATTTACATGTTTTAGAAATACCTCCTCTTTCTAATGATGCACAGGTGGCTCTACTCTGTTTTTGGCAAAGTTGGAGTCTGGAGAAAGAGACGATCTCCTACTCTAATTCTCACTTCTTATGCTGGACTCTTCTCTTGAGGGCCAGTCTTGGGGCGGCAGCATCTCAGCTATCCCAACATTTTCTAAGCCCCTTCCACCCCACAAGAGTGGCATCTGACGCCTTAAGTGATCAGTAAGATCTTACTTCATAGCAATAGTGGTGTTTGATGGTGTGTCTGACCACCATTTCAACTCTTTTAAGTCCTGTCGCTTTGCCATGTGGTTTATTAGAATCTATTCTTGTGATGGAAGAGCGGAAAGGGTTTGGAACTGGAAGCTCTGAGCATCCCAGGAGGGAGACGCTGTGTGATAAGCTCTCAGGCCAGCCACCTCCTCTGTGCCTGCAAAGGACCTTGAAAGACCTTGACTATTTCATCCCTACGAATCAGTGAAACACCTGTATTTAAAATGGTGCACTTTTTAATTCTACAAAATTAAAAGCCTGACTAATACAATTTTGTAAGAGAAGTATATATTTCTTAATGCTGATTATTATTAAAGCAGCCATTTTTTATAGTACAACTAGGGGCCCGGTGCACAAAAATTTGTGCACTCGGGGTGGAGGGAGTCCCTCAGCCCGGCCTGTGCCCTCTGACAGTCTGGGACCCCTCAGTGGATGTCCTATGATGGCCCCAGTCTGCCAGGTGCCTTTTGTGTGTGTGTGTGTATGTGTGTGTGTGTCACCACTGGGGACCTGCCCCCAGCTGCATCTGAGGCTCAGAGCAGTCCTCCTGTGTGTGTCTACCTGCTGGGGGCCTGCCCCCAGGCACACCGTGGAGGCTTGGAGCAGGCACCCCCTCTATGTTGATCTCTCAGACTCTTGCCCTCCCCTGCATGTTGTTCTCTTTTTTGAGC
>PVJC01007606.1:0-50965 GCA_004026665.1 Murina feae | reverse complement strand
GCTGGCCACACCCCCATGGGGTGAAAGTCCACACTGGGGTGGCTTGGCCAGCCTGCAAACAGCCATCAGCCCCTTACCCAGGCTGGCCAGGCACACCAGCAGGTAGACATCCCCTGAGGGGTCCCAGACTGTTAGAGGGCACAGGCCAGGCTGAGGACCCCCCTGAGTGCACAAATTTCCATGCACCGGGCCCCTAGTATGTATGTATGTGCATATATATATATATATATATATATATATATATATATATATTAGATGCTGAAAATGGAATATGATGATAAGAATTTCATATGAAATAATGGGTCAGTTCAGTTGGAATGACTTGTCATCTGATTCAAGAGCAATTTTTTCTCCTCCTCTTTCACTGACCCTAAGATATTTTTTTAAACTCTCTCCAATTTCATACTTTCTATCCAGTTCCATTTGTTAAGAGTGCAATTGCAGCTCATTGGCTGTTGGATGCATTAGAGTATATAAAACAGAGGCTAGATATGCTCAGGCTTTTAAGGAGGTTTAACATGATTGACGGGGGAGTCAGCACAAAACAGGGCGGGGCCTCTGGAGTCAGGCTGTAGAGCTTGAATCCCTATGCTGTCACTTATTAAATGGATCTGGGCTCAGTTTCCTTATCTGTAAGATAGAGATAATAGTAATATGTACTTCAAGGTGTTCAATGAAGTAATACATATAGAGTGGTGTATAGTGAGAGACCCATAGGTAGCAATAAGTATTACTATTTTAAGGGGACTGGGGCCAAGAAAGTAGCTGTTTGTTCTCTGTCCTTGTTCCCAGGTGCCATGGGGTTCTGGTCTGTACCGACTCAGAGCCATGTATTGCTAATGCCCTATATGAGCTTTAGGGGGAAAATAAGTAATGCTGATTCTGTGTTTAATGAAAATCTTTTTATTTTGTTAATGATAATTATTTGTATTAATTTTTAATGTTGTGCTAATCTATCACTTATTTTGATTACTGACTTTTTTTGGGGTATCTCTTAAATTTTGTGCCTAATCTGAGTGCCACCCGTACCTCACTCTAGTCCTGGTCTTGATGTGAAGGTCCAAGCATGATTTTAAGAGCATCATGAGCATAAAGAAACCTGGGAAGACTAGGCACCCTCAGAGACAGCTGGGGAGATGGCGTATGAATCTAAGGAGGGTTGGTTCTGACCTTAGCATCCAGGAGCAAATTGTTTTTCTTGAGGATAAAAACCTCAAAGTTCCTGTTGCCTGGTGTCTAACCTGCCTAGTCTTTGGCCTGGGAACTGAATAATTTTCCTCAATGTAGTCTAGCCCTGATCCACTTTCAGAATTACTCTCCCGAAGATCTGCAAGCTGAAGGTCGACTTTGGTTGTGGAGAAGAGGAGGCTCTGAATGTATGCAATGGTATCTGAAAAAGATATAGGCATCCCCATGTTTTTTCAGCATTATTTACAACAATCAAAACACGGACGCAACCTAAGTGTCCATCAGCAGATGAATAGGTAAAAAAGCTGTGATTCATATATGTATACACAACAAAATATTATTCAGTCATGAGAAAGAGAGGACATCCTGTCATTTGCCATAGCATCAAGAGATCTTGAAGGCATTATGCTGAGTAAACTAAGTCAGACTGAGAGACAAAACAAACAAACAAACCAAAAGACAAACTATATCATCTGAGTGACATGTAGAATCTATGAAAACCCATATCATAGATACAGAGAACGCCGGTGTTTGGCTAGAGATGGTGTGGGCGTAACGGGGAAGGTGGTCGAGAGGCATAAACATGCAGTTATTACATAAATAAGGTCTGAGGATATAATGCACAGGGTGTGGCTAAAGCTAAGCAATATTGTATCATACATTTGAAAGTTGCTAAGAGAGTAGATCTTAAAGTTCTCATCACATTTTTCTATAAGAGCATTTCTAGCAAAAGTACAGTTTAGATTGAGCTGAAGAAAGAAGTTAAGTGCTCTGAATATGTGATAATCTTTCCTCCAAACCGGGAAGTTTTATATGATGCTAGTAAGGTAGGCACATAACAAGTCAGTGAACCAAAGCTCTAAATTAAGAATTTGTACTTCCCCTCATATTTCCAAAATGGATTCACAGATCTTGTATCCTCACAGAAGCACGCCCCACTGTGGGAGAGATGGTCAGAGTTGAATCTTTATTTGCAAGAACCTTCTCTGGGTCAAATCTTTAATGTAGCAAGAATGGTTACTGTGTCCCAAAATGATGTCTTATTTTCTATTGCAATGGAAGGGTATTTTATTTATCATGGTTGACAGAATTACTGCTGCTGTACTTGCAGTATTTCTTTATTTCATTTAGAATATATTTATATAAATTCCTAGTTGGTGCTAAAAATTATTTTCTAGGAAACTTTTTTTTTTTGGTCAGTTCTGCAGCAGTATCTAAAAGGTAATAAACAAAACGAAAGCACACAAAAAAGGTGTTTAACGCTGTAGTCTGAACTGCCCACTTACACCAAGAGCCAGCCTACTGCATGTGGCTAGTCTGTAAGTTGTTGTACTTAGATATATTTACAGAATGTGAACTTGATGTAGGAACAGGAAAGCAAGCAATGGGAATAAGAGGCTGGGGGCCATCCTGTTAAAAACTTAGCCATTTTATAACTATGTGATGTTTTTCTTTTTATTGACACTCAATTTTTTTTTATAGTTTGTCTTTGTGTGTGTGTGTGTGTGTGTGTGTTGTGTGTTGTGTGTGTGTGTGAATAGTGTGGAAACAGAGATTCAAGGATATTTATTGTATTTACTTTGTCAATTAGGCCAGAAATTGCAATGGAAACTTCCGCTACTCACCGCCTCTCACTAGAATTGCCCACTCTAAACTCACTGGAACTGTTTCATTGATCTATTTTATTGTCCTAACTAATCCAAAGGAATTACACTTACTTTTATCTGAGTTTTCTAGGTACTAATGAAGAGACTGACCTTAAACTTGGAGGGCTTCTGGCCTTATCTTTTTTTTTTAATAAAAAGGATTTAGTTATAGAAGCTCTGCTTCTGGCTGATAAAGGTAGAAAATGCGGTTTCTAAAGTCTAAAGAACACCAACATTTGAAAACCCATGCAGGATGCTCACATTTCTCTTGTGTGAATGTATCTGTGTTACCTCAATTAAAACATGGCAAGTGATTGGACTTTGCCAATGGGCAGCCAGCAAAACAAGCCCAGGGCTTCCCGGGCTGATGACACCAGGAGCTATTGGCTAAGTGCTTCCGAACAGTGTGAATAACGCCGCAAGAATGTTCTACAGGACTCTCTACTCCAGGCAAGTTTTTGTAAACCACGGGAATGTCCTCCTTAAATGTGTAAGTTGCAGGGAACTAGAAAGGAACATGGTCTGTACAACAGAGATTGAATGCATTCCAATACCCTGCCGTTTCGTTTCCTTACATTTAGGCTTGTTCCAAAAACAATTACAGTCTCAAAAAGAAAGCGTAGACACTTAATTAGCATCATTCTACAGCTGCTCCTTAATAAATCAAGATGATAAATATGTGTCTCGTTCTCATTCTGGGCTATTTCAACTCTAAATGAGTCTAGACTCGCGCCTCTGATGCATTCAGTAGGAAGCAGAGGGCAGGTTAATGCGCTGACGGGAGGAGAAAAGGTACTTCACTATTTATTATTCATGTTGGCTTGTTTCCTATCAAAACACTTTTAAGTGCAATAGATAAGCTGATTCACAGACTCTGCAGCCAAAATATGTCCTGGTTTCAAATGTAAGGGGAAGTACCGGAGCCAGGCGATAAGTGGGTTAGCCAAGAAGTCAAATTTAGATGTTTGTAAGCAGGGAGTCTTTCCTCTTTATATTTGTATTTAAAAAATGAACTTTTGTATCTAAAGTGTAAGGAAGGAAACTATGGCTGAGCCACCAGACAGTAAGAAGGTCTGACTTGTGACAATTGATAAATGCATACTTTATGTTATAAAGATATGTCAATTCCCTATTTGCAAGAATGGCATTTTTTTAGAATTAAAAAAACAAATCAAACATGGTTTCTGTTTTTGCTGCTGATACCTACAAGCCATCGCACTGTGACAGGGAAACATAGACAAATGATGTCACTCTTAGCCTTAAGGCAGCGGTTCTCAACCTGTGGGTTGGCAGCCCCTTTGGAGGTCGAACGACCCTTTCACAGGGTTGCCTAAATAAACCCTGCATATCATATATTTACATTATGATTCATAACAGTAGCAAAATTATAGTTATGAAGTAGCAATGAAAATAATTTTATGGTTGGGGGTCACCACAACATGATGAGCTGTATTATTGGACCGCGGCATGAGGAAGGTTGAGAACCACTGCCTTAAGGGAACATGATTGATTCTTCTGGAAGGAAAGCATGAAGCCAATGAAAGACAACAGTACAGATCAGGGACTACATTGCAGCTAGCCGGGGAGAGGACACTCAGGCAGGGCAGCATGCGTGTCAAGGAGTGCAGGACGGCTGGCACCTGGGCTTCATGAGAGCAAGCAGGGGGCAGTACAGACAGTGGGCAAGCAGGAGGCTAGTTGTGTGCAGGAGACTACGGAATTGTACTGAAGACTTTGAACTTCATCCTGAAGCTGATGGAGAATGCACTGGAGGGCTCTGCACCCAAGCATGACACTTGGCACCTCACAGCAGACTCAGAAGCGAGAGAGTCCTACTCAGCAGAGGTCTGGGCAGTGCTGGGGTGTAGGCCAACTCTGACTCCACCACATTCTACAAAAAGCCTCCACGCCTGTTTGAGACCTGGTGTTTCAGATCCACTGGCTGCTCAGAGTCCTCCACTTCAGAACCCCCGACCTCCCTTCCCACAGAAGCTCCTGGGTTGGTTCTTCTGAAAATGACTGGTGCTCACTGGTTACCTCGCAACCTAGAGTCATTTGGAAAGCAGCACCTCTGCTTAGGAAACAATCTTCACGGACAGGGCAGTCCAGCAGCACCTACTCCACTTAAGCCAGAAATGCAACAACTGTTTTGGTGGCTACAATAAAGAAACATACACAAAAACAGTGGTGGCTATTTTTTTTTTTTTAATACTCACCTGGGGATATTTTTCCCATTGATTTTTAGAGAGAGTGGAAGAGAGAGGGGAAGACAGAGAGAAATATCGATGTGAGAGAAACATATCTATTGGTTGCCTCCTGCATGACCCCTGACCAGGATCCCTGGGCCGGGGAGGAGCCTGCAACCAGGTACGTGCCCTTGACTGGAATCTAACCTAGGACCCTTCAGCTCACAGGCCAACACTCTATCTGCTGAGCCAAACCAGCTAGGTCAGTGGTTACTACTTTTAAAACCTGTAATAGCACCATGGATGATGAGCGATTTGGAACTCCCCTTTCCTAGATGAGGAAATAAAGGCTCAGAGAAGTTGCCTAATAAGGCCATTGGGAGCAGGAGTCTGGGGCCTTAGCTCCGGCTTTCTCATCCTGAGCCCAGAGGAGGGTGCAGTGCAGGAGTGGCCAGAGGACCTGAGTGGAGGCTGCGAGGAATGTGGTCCCTACCTCTCCCTTTCACCCTCTCCAAAAAGACTTATTTGGGGTGGGGTGGTCAGCCACGTCTTTTAAAACAGAAATGTTCCCTCCTGGCTTTCAAAGGACTATATGCGCCTTACTTAATTTGGATTCATTTACTCAGATTTTTTTTTTTTAAATTTGAAACGGTTCATACATTCATACATACATTTTAGGTATTTACTTGCATTTAAATGAAAATGTTTTAATGTTTACAGACTTGTTGGTTGTTTTATTTTATTTTGTATATTTTTGTTCATTTCAGTTTATTGAGTTATAATTGACATACATCACAGTATAAATTTAAGGTGTACAGCATAATGACTTGACCTACCATATTTTTTTGTATGCATCATCTTATATGGATACCAAAAAAAAAAAAGGAAAATTTATTTTTCTTGTGATGAGAACTCTTAGGATCTACTCTGTTAATAACTTTCAAAAATACCATTCAGCAGTGATCACTAAGGTCACAATGTGCCCTTCATCCCAAGGACTTTTTTATCTTGTAAGTGGGACTCTGTACCTTTTGATCCCACTCTCCCATTTCCCTCTCCCCTAACCCCTACCTCTTCTAACCACAAATCTGACCTCATTTGCTATGAGTTTGGTTATTTCTTTTTTAAAAACTAGATTCCTCTAGTATATGCCCTTGAGATACACCTGTGTTTTCACAAATACTAGCCCTTTTTAAAATTGTGGATATTCATGTAGTGATTATACTATTGAATACTCATTAGAAAATGCAAATGATTATTCAATAAGTTAATCATTTATTGAGAAATTATAATTTACCAGCTTTAATTGGTTTTATTTATTTGTTTAGTGAAAGCGTTCATTTTAAGGCCTCTCTTACAAAACATGTGGATGGCTCAGGAGAATTCATGGGGAACGGAGCAAAAAGTTGTAGAGAGTTTTGAGAAAATAGGGGACTTTACAACGTGCTAACTTGTTTATTTAGAACTTGGATTATGTTCTTACTTGTTCAAAAGTTCAACGTCCTGACTTTGGCCCTTCCTTGAACATCACAGCACTTCAAGAGAGGAGGGGAAAAGTCCATTTCAGACATTTCAGGCTGTGAAAGTTATCTACCAGTAACGTGATCCACTTTGCAGAGCCACCAAGCTCTGGAACTGCCACCGGGTCACTACTTCCACTTCAGGTAACGAATGACGTCGCTCATACGCCCATGCAAGACAGTTACATCTGCTGAACTCACACAGGATGCCCAGTGCTGAGCTGTACAGCGCAAAATTGACTGCTGACGCACATAAAGCTTGAAAGGAGGAACGTGAGCATTTCATTAAGGGGTTTGCTTGCATCTGTTCTCTGGCATTCGGTTTTGGTTTTATTTACAACTGAACTCTGAAATGAATTATGGGGTTAGAAGGGTCCTGCCTTTTTCTACACTCTTCTCATTTTAGGAGAAGGACTCAGTCTGGGCACTCACAATAGCCTGTACTGTTGACTAAACTGCTTTTTTCATCTATTCGTCCCTAATTCATGACAAGTCTGTCTAAATCTCCCTCAGCCTTTGCGCTTCTGTGTACCCTTTCCTCCCCAGGCACTGTTTTGACCACAACTGACAAGATTTTTCCGTATAGAATGAGAACAAGGCAGCTGTCAAGTTCTGTTTGGACCTTCAAGAATCCTTATTGTGACCTTAATAAGCCCCTCCTGCCGGGGGCCAGCCACCTGCTAGAAGGTCCATTCTGTGGATGAAATCTACAAACAGGAATGACCGGACTCTGGGACAAGTCAAGCTGTGAGGCTTTCCCTCAAGGAGGGAACAGCAGGGGAGAAGGAGAACCAAAGAGTTACAAAGAAGTCACAAAAAGGGTTAAAAAAGAAAAAAGAAAAAGAGGTGTGCTTCAGCCTTAAAGAATACTTTTTCATAATTTAGAGAGTGATGAACTTCACCCAAGAAAGCCCTCATTTAAAATTTTTCATCCACAGAACAAGTCAGACCCCACTTCAGTAACTGCTTTAGTTAATTCAGTAGGCAGCCCATTTCCTGGACAACGCCACTCCCTGTCTTGACCTTTATGAAATAGAGGCTCCCCTAAAGATGGTGTTTCTTTAGATCACAAGTCACCCTTGAGAATGAGAAAGTGCCACGTTCAGTGTAATTTCTTTACTGCTATAATTTTGAATTGATGGATAGATGGATAGATTTAAAAACAAATTCATCACTCTTCCATAATAGAGAATGCCTAACCAAAGAAGGGTGGCAGCAGGAGGAGGTCTGATTACCTTTGCAAGTTGCTCACTTCTGTTATTTCTTCCATCCTAACGTCTTTTGGAATTCTGGCCAAAAAACCCCAAAAAAAACAAAACAAAAAACACAGTGTTTGAAATAGTCCCGATCACTGTCCATGTCAGAAGGGCTTTGGGGCTCACGCAGAATGGATTAACAGCAGGCACTGAGAGAGCAAGCGGAGTTTGACCTTTGGCATCAAGGAGACCAACTACTGGGAGAGAGACCAAGCCACATTCAACATGGCAGAGGCAGCCAAGGGATCAGCCACATTTGGTATTTTGTTTTGTTTTGTTTTGGATTCTCTGATGTGAGAATGGTCAGTTTAAAATAAATATCCACGTCACCCTGTAGACCCAGATGGACATCTGAGCACCTGCCCCCAAAGTGTGCGTATGTATTCAGCCTTATGCACAAGTGATTAGTAGTAAAGATCATAAACAGTGAGGTATACAGGTCCAACGTTCACTAAACCATTCATCTCTCTCCCCAGCGTCCTCCCCACAGTCAGCCTGAAAATACTGCTTGTAAGGCATAATACCCACTTCAATCATGTCAGCGGCAGTTATTAATTGCTTCAGAAAAAGACAATATTTTATCCACCCTCTTTGGAGTTGCAGTGTGAACGGTGGAGCAAAAGGGAGTAAAACTGAGTGAAACATGAAAAGCTTGATTTGTTAGGACCCCTGCTGTCTGAGAAGAGATCAAAGCTCAGAGGGAGGCTGTAACGCAGCAGAACGCCCTGCTCTGAAACACGGCCCCTGGCAGCTGCTCCGGGCACTGGCTCAGGACCAGGTGCGCCTGGCCTCCCCTCCGCCAGCCGAATCCTGGGAGCGGGTACCACTCCTCTCCCTTCATTATTTCCCAGGCCGTCACGGAGGGGACGCGGGCTCCATCCATCACAATGCACAAATCCACAGTGCGGGGCTTCAGCGCAGGCCTAATTAAAGCTTTTCCTTTCATTTGTGGAGATAATTAGACTTTCATCTCACCAGGAAGCTTCGGAAAGATCTATTTCTTTCTTCAATAAAAGCTACATCAAACAAAAGCAGATTTTAATCGCCTTTTCTTTGGGGCATGAGTCAATAATGAAAGATGTCACGGGTAACAAAAAACTGTGTGCAGGAAAAAAAGAGAGGAGGGGGGAAATAAAAAGAGAGAGAAAACGCCTAAGCAATGTTCTTTAATTAACATCATGTTTGCAAACACCATTAATTTCTCTCATTAAAATGATTTTTATCTGCAACTGATTGTTGATAAAACAATCGATGTTAGCATCTCATCTGTTTCGCTGCTATTCGAGAACCCCATCTGCTGTGCTGTAAGGCAGTGATCCCGCACACTGCTAAGCAACATGTGAGAACAATGCGAAATGAATGCGGATGCATCAGGAATTTGCGGTGCTGACTGCAGGTGGAGGAACATCTTTCCACAGGACATGGTAAAAAAAAAAAAAATGACGCGGGAAATGTCAAGAGAAAGGACTAAGCTGTCACACAACTCCGAAGTACATCCATAAAAACACATCCATGTGTGCAGGCGACAAAGGCTCCATCTGTGTTTAGAAAACATTTTGTAAACAGGTTCTGAGAAGGAAGACAGGGAGTTTAGATGCACTGAGGAGTGTGCCATGGGCAGGTCTAATGTCATGATCAATGACGCGGGGCAACTGGTCTACCGCGTAAGAGCATCTTAGTCTTTCAATAGGAACATTCTCATTCGGATGCTTTTTGAGAAGTGTTGACTTTAGCTCTCCTCCCCCCCCACTAACTTCAGGCATGTGAAAATAAGTACATCTATCGGAGATAGAGGGACAATGGTGTGGGATCCATGGTGGAGGCAGAGGAGTCAACAGCAAGGAGTTGGCTGGGAAAGTTAAGGCTGGACCAGAAGCCATGGGATCAGGAATGGAAACTAAAATCTATTTGTCCACAAAGATAAAGGATGGTTACAGATTTACCCAGAAGAATGGAATTCAGCCCCTTAGAAGTGGGACCGTCAAGGTGACCTGGTCCACAGGCTATCCTCTGGACACTGATCCTGTCAAATTGTTTTTATTACTATTTTGGGAATTTCTGTAACAGTGACCACCAGCACATCATGTTGGAACACACACTACTTATAATTGTGTTAAGAATTAGTAACGTCATTCTACTGAATTAAAGACTGTCTCTCTCTACATCCTAATCTTTGGGGTAATTCTGTTTCTCAGAGCCACAGTCTAAAATTAGCACCTTTGGATCATGGCTGATCCTTCACCCCTGAAAGCATATGACTGTTATGTCTGTTGCCCTGAACCCCCACTTTTCTATACTGAATAGCAAATTCCTTCAGACAGTCTGCAGACACTATTTCTCCCAGTTGTTTTTTCAGGCTCCTAGTCTTTTTCCTTTAAATACGTTATAAGTTATCAATTTCCAATTAAGATACTGAAATTAAAAGCCAGAAATGAGCATCATACCCTACCTGTTGTGCTTCCCCATGCACATCAAGTAAAAATGTTAATATTTAAAATACTTTTTTTTCTTGGAAATAATAATTTCATGATAAATCAAAACCAAGTTCTATGCCCAAAAGTCCCTACATGTTATTTCATGTTCAGAGCTCAAAGTTCTCAGGAAAAATACTGTCTTCCACTGATATAGGTAGTAATTTAAAACTATCACTAGTAGGTCGTTATTTACAAAATATATATGTCTTTCAAATTTTTTCTTTTCAGATCTCTTACTTGGAGTGTTTTACTAATGACAAAATTGTGTCTTGAAATAACCAACCCCACTGGCTAAGACACACAAAAAAATTACCAATCCATTGATAAACCTGTTTCCAATCCTGAAAATAATAGTTTGATCTATTAAATGAGTGTTTGACAATAGTAAAAGTATGCGATTTTAGCATCACATAAATCCAGACAGAGAAGTGAAGTTCTCCATTTGTTAGGTGTAGGATGTCAGAATGTAATTTTGGCTGAAAGTTTCATAATTTATGCTTTTTAAAGTAAAATACAGGAATGTACTAAAATCAAGCTGAATAAGTTGGTAGTTTCCTAATTGAATTCCTGGTATTTTGCAAACTCCTTTGTCTTTGGGCCATTAAATAGACAGGTCCAGCCTCTGGCACCTTCAATTTCCTGAGTGAAAGAAAAATCAACAACTTTCTCACACCACCTATCCTATTAGAATTGTAGAAAGTTCACTAGATATAAATGTAAAGGTCATCATTATTATTGTTCACCCAACAGAAAACAATGCTGTAGTGTATCACTGCAAAATTCACTGACAGTTTTTCAAGGTTTAACATAGAAAAAAATAACAAACAGCTTTTTGGAAAGGGAAGAAGGAAGGAAAGAAGGTTTGAAGGAAGGAGAGAGGAAAAGAAAGAAGGAAGAATAACCTCATCCTTGTGCATTGTAGGAACTCCCAATGGCATTATTTATTTACTTGTTGGGTACCAAAGTGGCAACTAAAAAAAATTATTTTCAATTATCTATTTAGGCTCTATTGCCACACCTGCAGCCTCCTAAAGGCATCAGCATTTTCACAATTCTTCTTGTGTGAAGAGCAAACAGTGCCATTTCCAATGAGAGTGCTGTCCATCAGCCCCCAGACGAGAGAGGCTGGTGAGTGGTGCTGGTGGTCCCAGGGGTCAGGCTCCTCAACACACACCTGATATCGAGCAGAGCAAATTGGTGTCTCGAGGTCATTTCAGAAAATCAGATTATGTGCATGACAACACACACATCGTAGCTATGCCATCTGTCTGGTCCACACCTGGTATGTTTAACTCCACATGCTTTTGCGAGAGTTGAATCAGTGTGTTGTCTTGAGCCAGTGTTTCAGGCTCAGTCAGACAAAGATCAATGGCATGTCATCACTTAGGCTGCCAGGGCCAAGTAAACACATTTATAACACTGTTAGTGATTCATATGAGTTAGCAACATATACAACGGTTTGATACCTTAGTATACTGAGAGGATTATCTTGATTTCTTAACTAGAGGAAGCAGTGGTTCAAACTATACACAGCACTATAAGCTGTCCCTACCTTAAGAGTGGGTTGAATTCTTAGCATATTACCTGGGTTGTTTGCAATTTAAAGAATCTATATATATATATATAAAAGCCTAAGCAACTGAACGAGCAGTCGACCAGTCGACCAATCCACTGGTCACTATGATGCACACTGACCACCAGGGGGCAGACACTCAACATAGGAACTGCCCCCTGGAAGTCAATGTGCTCCCACAGCAGGAGCACTGTTCAGCTGACTGAGGCTCAAGGCTGACAAGTGCAGCTTTGGGCAGTGTGAGCCTCTCCTGCCTCTGTGGCAGTGCTGCTGAGCTGCAGCCAAGCTGCAGCGGAAGGTGCAGTGGGGCCAGGATGAGCAGGAGTGGTGTGGTGCCCAGACTGGACTCAGGCTTCTCCCAGGCTGCCTGCCCCTTCACACACTACTACATTCCTCAGGGGATGTTGGACTGCCGGTTTTGGCCTAATCCCCAGACCACGTCTATTGGGCCAAAACCAGCAGTCCAACATCCCCTGAGGCGGTCCTGGATTGCTAGAGGAAGCAGACCAGGCTGAGGAACCCCACCAGTGAAAAAATCTGTGCACCAGACTTACATATTCCATATGAGAGGGTATGGGAGAGGGAGAAAGAGATAGAAACATCAATGATGATAGAGAATCATGAATCAGCTGCCTCCTGCACTCCCCACACTGGGGATCGAGCCCAACACCTGGGTATGTGCCCTGATCAGGAATCGAATCATGACCTCCTGGTTCATAGGTTGATGCTCAACCACTGAGCCATGCCAGCTGGGCTGTAAACAGCTTATAAAAGGTGGCTTCTTTCTAGACTTCCTGCCACCACCACTTGCACCTCCCCTCCCCCAAAAAACAAACAAACAAACAACAACAAACCCCCCCCCCACACACACACACACACATACACCATTGGATTGTAGCTGAACTACAATATTCAGAATTGTCCTGAGTTCTAGGCCTTGAGAACGGGAGGTCAAGGAGTAAGAGAGGAGGAAGAGGTGGAGGAGGAAGATGTGAATGAAAGGAAGGGAAAAAGCAGAAGAGGTGGTAAAGAGGAAAGGAGAAGTTTTCTTCTCCTGGAGAAGGAATTCAATCCAGCAGAGCGCTCCTTTCCTTCTTTATTGTTCCCTGACTGCCTACCAGGAGCCTGTGTAGGGAGTGAGGTCAGAGGAGAGAACTGACCCAGATGGAAGAGGTAGAACAGAAAGAGAGCATGTCCTGGCAGGGTGTTCTGCACTCAGGAGCAGACACAGACTAGCTGTGAGTCCTCAGAAAGTTGGATGTTTCTAAGTCAAGGGGTGGCTTCTACTCAGGTCACTGTCCTTGTTTCATTGCACTTGACCGTGAGGACCGACCATAAGGACAGACGGTGAAAATGCCTGGTTATCGACTTCCAGCTCACAGCTCAAGTGCAAACCTGGTAACTTAAGCATGATTAAGGCACAAGCTAAAGTGGAGGTGGTGTTGTCACTAAACCCTCGGATTAAACAGCAGGAAACGTGGAAATGCTGTTGGCACTTAGGAAAAAGGCAGGGAGCTAAGGGTGGCTCCACTGCAGAGGACTTTTCCAGCCAAGGAGGGGTGTTTCTAAGGAGCCCACAGCCTCCTTCGGAGCAGGCGCAGTGAAAAGCAAGAAGCAGCTGCGGCTCTCAGAGAGGAAGGGCTGAGAGGATTTAAAAACTCAAATCTCAGCTCTGAACTCCTGGTAGGAGAAAAGCTGCTGTCCCCCCTGGTATAGGCAGAGCATGTGGGGGTCACTGACTTGGAGTGGATCAAGTTTTCTGGATGAAACCAAAAGATAACGAGCATCCCCACATCACGTGTTGTCCATCCTGTGCTTGAGGGCACTCCACTCTCCCTTTGAGTCCAGACAGTTTGTTGAAAGGAACAAGCCCTGACAAATGATCAGTGATAAAGATCGGCTCCGAACCCTTTCATCTTTGCAGATCGGTCTTTCGGGGGGTAACTTTTTTTTTTTTTTTAGCCATTTGTTTTTGCAATCTACAAATAAAAATGAGGAAAAGTAGAAAAAAAGCCTGTATGCTTACAATATGTTTTACTAAGTGAGCAATCATCTTTGATCTTTGTGTTGCGTTTCCAAAGTGCCCCATTTTAAAGAAGAAAGTGAAGGTATGAGAAAGCAGATGCAAGTGGTCACAGCCTGGAAGTGGTCCAGAGCAGACGGTTACCCCCGTCTTGTCCCCATGTTATAGTTTAGCTTCTAATTATAGCGAATCTCAACACAACACGTCTTTCTGCTGCTTTTTTGAAGAGCAGTGGCACTATGGCTCAGTCCCCTCATGCTGTCCCCTCCAGGGACACACCTGTGAACACCCACCTGACTCCACTGTGGTGCCCTTTCTGAATGAACTGAGCATTTCGGAACAGGACTATGTCAGGCTCTACCTCTGCTCAATGGGCTGCAGTGACGGACAGCAGCACTCCTGCCTCCCCCAACCCTCCCATGGGCCAGGCACTGTGCTAGAAGCCAGGCTTGCAGCCACGAAAGAGACCCAGTCTCTGTCAGGTCACAGATTGGAACCAAGCTGTGCTCACCCTAGCCAGTGGTGATGGGCTCTTCCAGGATATAAGGGCATCATGGTCCACAAGGCCAGGACAAAATTGCAGAGAATTCCAACAAGTTCCGGTACGATGGAGCCTTTGAGAGCCAGGAATGCCTCATCCCCCAACCCTTCCGATTTTCTCACCTAACTTCAGACCCTCCCATTAAGAAAGGGGCCTTGCTCGAGTGTGGCGCTGCAGCTTTGTGTTCTGCCATTTGTCCCCAGGGGCTGGATGACTAAGTTTAAAGAATAATAATGATATACTTTATCATTTACATCAGTTTGAGATCCACAGCTGAATTGATCAGGAAGCATAAAGAATGCTCATATACCCCTTTCCTGTATGCATCAAGCATCCCCACATCAACGCTCCACCCGTGAGGTGTATGTGTTACAATCAACGAACCAACATTGGCACATCATCATGAACCAGAGTCTGCAGGGTTCACTCTTCGTAATATACATTCAATGCTTTTGTTATTGTTGTTTTTATATGTTTTTATTGATTTCAGGTAAAGGAAGGGAGAGGGAGAGCGATAGAAACATCAGTGATGAGAGGAAATCATTGATCAGCTGCCTCCTGCACACACCGTATAGGGGATGGAGCCTACCACCTGGGCATGTGCCCTGACCAGGAATCCAACTGTGACCTCCTGGTCCATAAGCTGATGCTGAAGCACTGAGTCATGCCATCTGGGCCATTCACTGGGTTTTGAAAAATGTTCAACGACATGAGTCCACCATCCTAGTGCCATACAGAATCACGGCTGGCCTGAGACCCAGCTGATTTGCCCCCCCTCTTGGATTTAACTAGGTGTTGTGGGCCTTCAGCAGGCACAGGGAAGTGACTCTTGGTGCTTAGAGTTATTAAGGATGAGTCCTGCAGCTCCCCTTGGTTTCCTTCCTTTCTTACTTATGTCCCGGTTGCCCTGTAGCTGAACCTGCATGAGTTATGGCATCGTGTCCTCAGGCACTAACTTGCAGAAATTGAGCTCATCATCACAGGCTTAATTTATTTTAATGTGGGATGGACTGGCTTGTCTGATCAATTCATTACATTGCTGTTTTTTCCTTTGAACTCTATTTTTTTAAGGAAAATGTTTGCGGTATTTATGGTCATGAGTGTTATCATACATACACGGGATAAATAATTCCTGTACTGTCATTGAGAGTAAGTTTTAGGGCTGGGAATATAAGCAAGACAATCAACATTCAAAGGGTTGGGACATCTCCCAGATCTTCACTGTCTCTTTGGCCCAAAGCCATCCCTGATGGAGCTCTGAAACAGCTGCCACCTCCAGCAAGGCCCAGACACTGTGCCGAATCTTTAAGTCACCACTTGCAGCCAAGTCCCTAAGTCATTTTCTGCTGTGATAATTTCTTCTCTTTGATTGACCCAGAAAGGGGGAGGGAGGCTGGTGATGCTATGAGGTGGGCCAAGAGCCAGGCATGGACAGGTGGACAGTCAGGTCATTCGCTGTGAGGCCCTGAGGTGAAACATACCAATAGGAGATAAGGGGTGCTGAAAGGTGGGGCTGGAATTTCCCATAACCAAACCCTGACATGTTAATCTCTGAAAAATAAATCTAGCTGCCAAAGGCTAAAAAAAGGCTCCACCCTGCCAGGGTTGTATGTGCTCTGGGAGATACTGAGCATAACTGCATTCTAACTTTCACTGAGAGAATAAAATAATGCACTTTTGAGTAGCGTAGCTGTCTACGATAATACATAACAATAAACACATCTGGGGACAAACAGAGGGTATAAACATGTGAATATGACATCTGTGAGTGCAAATTTGATTACATTAAGTAAAGCTGAGAAGATGACTGCTTTATGGTGCCTTTCTATCTATATTTCTCAGGAACATACAAGAAACATTTGATTTACAAAATGGAAGCAACTGAAATTTATAGGGTGTACACATTTCAAGTGTATGAACATCTGATTGATGATACAGAGGCCAACCTGCCTGGATTTGCCATCATTTCACCCTTGGCCACAATGCACACAGGGACTTGGGAGGTATGTTTGTTTTTTGAGTTATCTGCCTCACCCTGACCACTTTGGCTCAGTGGATAGAGCGTTGGCCTGCAGACTGAAGGGTCCCAGGTTTGATTCTGGTCAAGGGCATGTGCCTTGGTTGCGGGCACATCCCCAGTGGGAGGTGTGCAGGAGGCAGCTGATAGATGTTTCTAACTTTATATCCCTCTCCCTTCCTCTCTGTAAAAAATATCAGTCTTTTTTAAAAAAGACTTATCTGCCTCTAAAAATCTGCATCATTTTTTCATAAAATGAGTGGATTTTGTGACTTCAAAGCTTTCAGTGAAAAATGATCTCCTAAAGAAAACATAATTCAAAATCACTGATACCAGAGATAGCATTTGGACAGACATATTTAAGTAGTCCAATGAGTCTAAAATGCTATCCCATAACTTAAGGATTAAAAAAAAAATGAAGCTCATAATGGGTCAATCTAAGTTTCTTATCTTTTTTATAATATTTTTAATGCTACTGATTGCATGAGTCTGGGCAAGTCCCATTACTTGCCCAAATCTATTTTCCATTGCCTGACATATTCTTTGTAGGATATTATTTGAGTAATGCAATCACCGACACTAGTTGTTAGCCAGTATAAGTCATCAGTAACTTTTTAAGCCTTGCGTTCTAGTTCTCCATCTCTCTTTCTAGCAATAAGATTCTCAGAGTCACCAGTCATCTTCCATCTGTGCTGCTTCATGTCCACAAGCCACATATTCTCACTGTGCCATATTTTCCTTGTTAGTGATATGAATGATTATATGGAATTATCAAGAAGTAGGTAAGAATCGCTGTTTCATCCTGTCTGTTGGGTGCTAAAGTATTGCTAAACATCATGAAATCAAAAGAGGTTATGTACATATATCCTAATCAACTGCCTCATATTACTATTTTTATTATTATATTTCTAAATTAAATTGAAGTGAAAATTGTGAAATAAGTACCAGAATATTCATAATAATGCTATCAAGTAGAGAGCATTATCTATTGGCTAAGACTATCAATTACATAGCAAGCACCCACTTCTAACCATTGGGTTTGATTAGCTCTCACCATTAGATCCACCAGAATGATAGAATCAGGGAGCTACAGTGATCATCTAGCTCAGTGTTTGACAAATTTTGCATCATAATCTATTATTGGGATATAGAGTCAATCTAGTAAGCTGAAATAGTATTTAAACATGAAATTAGGCAAGGCAGACTAGATGGACTACATGAGTGAATTATCCTATATAACAAAAGAGGTGATATGCAAATTGACTATCACACCCTTGCACAAAGATGGCCACCCTCATGTGGTCAAAGATGGCCATCACAACATGGTTGGCAAGGGAGGGCAATTGTGGGCAACCAGGCCAGCAAGGGAGGGCAGGTGGGTGGGACCAGGCTGGCAGGAGAGTAGTTAGGCATTGATCAGGCTGGCAGGGGAGTGGTTGGGGATCATCAGGTTGGCAGGCAGAAGTGGTTAGGAGCAATCAGGCAGGCGAGCGGATGGGAGCCAGCAGTCCTGGATAATGAGAGGGATGTCCCCCAAGGGGTCCCAGATTGGAGAGGGTGCAGGCTGGGCTGAGGGACAACACCCCCCCCCTCCAAAATGCACAAATTTCATGCACTGGGCCTCTAGTTTATAATAAAGGTATTATATTGTGAACATTTTATTTCAGTTATACATACTTATATGTGTGAATAGTCATAAAGTAAAATGTTCTTCTTACTATGGGTGAAAGAAAAATAAAGTCACACTCTTGTCCATCCCTCCAGGCAATGCTTTACTTCACTTCATCATACATACCCTGTGCCCTCCTACCCTTGATGGGGTGATATTAAACTCTTGCTTTGAATCCTACCACAGGTGATAAATTTATATACTCATACAGTAACCAATTCTGTTTTCAGCTCTAATTGTTATAGCTCTCTCTTTTTTATTTATTACTAGGGGCTCGGTGCATGAAATTCATGCACTGGGTGGGGGGGAATTCCTCAGCTCAGCCTGCCCCATCTCACATACTGGGAGCCCTAAGGGGGTGTCCTACTGACGGCTTAGGCCCGCTCCCTGCTCCCCTTGGGGAGCAGGCCTAACCACAATCTGGCCTCCTTTGTGGGAGCGACCAGTCTAATCAGGGGAAGCCACCAGCCCCATCACCCTGCTGCTGCAGCCACTGCCAGTCACCACAGCCACCAAGGTGTTTTCATCAACATGGACTCCAGTCCCTTCACCAAGAAGAAATGACAACTTTCTTTAGATATTTTCAAGATGTGTCTTTCATAGGATATGACATTTCTTCCTTTTTTTTTATCCCCACCTGAGGATATGTTTCCATTGATTTTTATAGAATGTGGAAAAGAAGGAAAAAACAGAGAGAAACATCAAAGTGAGAGGAACACTTTGGTTGCCTCCTGCATATGTCCTGACCTGGGCCTCAGCCAGGGAAGAGTCTGCAACCTAGGTACATGCCCTTGGTCAGAATTGAACCTAGAACCTGCAGTCAGCAGATTGAGGCATTATGCACTGAGCCAAACCAGCTAGGGCAGGATATGACATTTCTTAGCCCTCCAGCAGTGGACCTTCATTTTTTTTTTTTCTCCAGGAGTGTGGTGGAAAAACTTTAGATCACCCTTTTGGATTCTTATTATCCAAGTTACTAAGAATATTACCAGTGGCATACAGGTAGCTTAGCCAAGAAGCAGTAAGAAAAGGTGTTTCCTCTGTAGTTCACTCCAATCACTGGCTCCACCCCTGCTTCTCCAATCCCAGCTCCACCCTTGCTCAGGCATGTAACCTCTGGCAGAGGATGCAGGCCTGGGCAGGGGACCCCCAGACTCCTGTGATCAATGGTTCTGCCCCTGCCCAGGCCTGCAGTCTCTGCCTGAGGCTGCAGGCCTGGGCAGAAGACTCCCTAGCCCCTCTGATTGCCAGCATCACAGAGCTCAGGCCTTTGCAATCACCGGCTCTGATCCTTCCCCCTGCCATTGCTGGCTCTGTCCTTGCCCCACTGGCAGCCTCCGACCAAGGCTGCAGGCCTGGGCAGGGGACCCCCAGACCCCTGTTTTGCCAGCTCCAATGATGCCCTGACCCCTGCAATCACAGGCTCCACCCCTGCCCCTCTGATCACTGGCTCTGCAGAGCCCAGGTGCCTGCAATCTCTGGCCTTGCCCCTGCCCAGGCCTGAGGCTTCTGGCATAGGCCTTATGCCTGGGTAGGGCATCCTTATACCCTATGATCCCTGGCTCTGCTCCTGACCCCTCTAATCACCTGTTCTGCCCCTCAGGCCCTCCACCTCCCCCACCACCTGCCTGGCTAACAGGCTTGACCACTTCAGTGGTGGGGCTGAACCTGCTAGGGCACCACCATATTGTGGCTATGGGGGTGGCCATCTTGTGGCTATGGACGCCACCAATTTGTGGCTATGGGGCGGCCATCTTTGTGATGGAGTGATGTCTAATTTGCATATTACTCTTTTATTAGATAGGACTAGAGACCCAGTGCATGAAATTTGTGCATGGGGCGGAGGAGTCACTCAGCCCAGCCTATACCCTCTCACAGTCCAGGACCCCTCAGTAGATGTCCTACTGATGGCCCCAGTCTGGCAGGCACTGTGTGTATGTGTGTGAGAGTGTGTTTGTCCCCAATGGGGGCCTGCCCCCAGCCACTTCTGAGGCTTGAAGCAGTCGTCCTCTGTGTATGTATCTATCTGCTGGGGGCCTGCCCCCAGGCACACCGTGGAGGCTTGGAGCAGGCAACCCTCTGTGTTGATCTCTCAGGCTCCTTAACTCGCCTGTATGTTGTTCTCTCACTTAAGCTGTGGCCAGGGCTAGGTGCTGCCTGCTGGCCAAGCTTGCCTGCTTCCCAATCTCATTCAGGTGACCAGGAAGTAGGCAAACCCCGCCTACGTGCTGCCTCATGGCCAACAGTCTTCCCCCCCCCCCCCCCCCCCCCCATGGATCACCACAGTGACCTGCAAGCAGGCCCTTCTGGGAGCTGCCTGCTGGCAGCGCTTGCCTGCTCCAGGGCAGCAGACCTGCTCATGGGTTGCCTTTTGCCAAGGCAATGCCTGCTGGGCTCACGTTGCTAGGGTGACCCCTCCAGCATCCTGCCCCACCACTATGGGCACCTCCATCTTTGTCACAGAATGTCAACTAATTTGCATATTACTCTTTTATTAGATAAAATTATTTTATTGAATTTATTGGGTAATAAAACTATACAGGTTTCAGGTAAAAAATTCTATAGTACATCATCTATACATTAGATTGTGTATTTATCACTCTAAATTAAATTAAAATAAAGTCTTCTTCCATCACCATTTACCCAACCTTTACTACCTTCCTCCCCTACCCCTTTTCCCTCTGGCAATCACCATACTATTGTCTGTGTCTAAGAGTCTTTCTTGATTTTCTTTCCTTAATCCTTTCACCCAAACCCCATTCCCTACCCCTCTGACAGCTTCCTGTCATTTCTATATTCACAAGTCTGTCTTCACTTTGTTTGTTACTTTATTTTATTCATTAGATTCCACATATAAGTGAAATCATTGGGTACTTGTCTTTCTCTGCAAAGTGAAAAAAAAAAGGGACTACATCAAACTAAAATGTTTTTGCATAGCAAAGGATAACATCAACAAAAGGAAAGGACAGCCCACTAAATGGGAGAAGATATTCACCAATCCATCTAATAAGAGCTTAATATCCAACATTTATAAGAAACTTATAAAACTCAACATAAAAAAAGAAAGAATCCAATTAAGAAATGGGCAAAGGAGCTGAACAGACCTTCTCCAACAAGGACACACATACAGTTCTTTCTTATAGTGAGCCAGAGTCTATACCCATATCCTATTAGGTGCTGTTCTAAACTTTGTAGTGCCACAGACTAATGTTTTCCCCATTCTGCATGTCTGTTCTGCATGGTTTTTATGATAGCTATAATTCTCCAGGTGCATTTTATCACCTCTATTTTTTAAAGCAACTTCTCCTACTGAGTAACTTATAATCCTTTTAAGTGTTTTTCATCTCTTTTGTGGAAACAGTGTGTCAATATCTTCTGAAATAGGATGTTAAAAGCTGAGTACAGTCCATCCTGTTTGGTTTGCCAAGTTAGGCTACAGAAGAATTATCATTTCCTTTATTTTGATATCATACTCCTGTTAATATGCCCCCAAAGAATATTAACCATTTTAGCCTTATGATACAGTTGTATACTAGTAATGAATTTGTAGTCAACTAAAATGTAATTTTCATAGACCTTAACTTATTACTATGATTATTATGATTGTGATAGGATTAACAATGTAGATTTAGGACTATATATAATCTTATTAAAGTGTATATCCATTGTTCAGGCTAGTACAAATCTTTTTAAATCTAGATCTTTCTATCCGTGAAATTATTTGTCACAGTTTCATATCAACTATAAGCTTTAGAACCATGCTATTTCTGATATTTAAGGGAGTGACTGAAATTTTTAACAGGAAGAAGAACAGGCATTTTCAAGTTATATTGCAAAAGAATGCTTGTGAGTTGATGTTTGAAATTCAGAATATTTTCTATTAGAAAAACCATTTTAAATGATGGGTTTTCAGATCATCCAGTTTCTCTTTAGAGGAGTACCTACCACTGAGATGGAAATAACACTTATTAGACTTATTCTTGGTTATAAACAGAAATATAAAAGGGTAATGAGTAGAAAGCAAGTAAAGGGGAGGAAACTTGCTGAGTCAATAAGTTTGATCATTACATGAGCTAGCAAGCAAGTATGCTATTTATTGATGTATAAATGGCATTCGATGCTGATGTTTCATGGCAAACAAACAAGATAGTATTCTAGTTTCCTGATTTCATTCTCATAGGATTTGAAGAACCTTCATTTTTCTCTTTCTCCATATTTGAAGGTCTGGATCTTATGACTTTAAAAAAAGATTGATTTATTACTCATTTCTGTAGCTGAAACAAATGAATGTTGTTCTTATTTTTTATGTCCACCCTTTTGTCTTCATCATTCCCCAAATCTACGCACCTGCAATGCCAACAAATTGTCCTGAGAATGACAAGTGAAAAGCTGGATTAGGAATAAGAGAGAAGAGAGATACTGTGCACCTTCTATATCCTAGTGGCCATGTTTCAAAGCTCATAAAGAATATATAATAAGTAATTTCATTATAATGTTCCTGTTGAGGGAGGTGCAGTCAAGAGTAAAATTACTCCAAGATCATGGAACTGAGCCACGAGGAGGGTATGTGCCTATGTGAGGGCTCTGCAAGTGAATATTTATTGGTAGAAAGATGAAAAGTTTACATAGGTGCATAAGTATATCTCAAACAAGATGTCTATTCTCAAGCAAATAAGAATAAAATTCTGGGAAAAGTCCTGAGCAATACACGTTCTTCATAATGCACAGTGGCCATGGAAAGCAGAGGCCTAAAGGCTGTGACATTTCATTGCATGTGTGGAGAGTCTAATGTAAATGCCAGTTATAATTGGGACCTAAAATATTGCATTACTCTCCAATGAAACATATAAATAATAGTAATTTCTCCATGCGTAGGGGGCTAGGAATCTTTACTGCCCACATGATTGCTAGGCCAACCTTTGATTATCAAGATACAATTAATATACAAGGGTAATATGTGAGTGCCATTTATCCTCAGGGCTCATAGGTATAAAAACAGTCACACACTGTGAAAGTAATGGTAACACTTAGAGACTCCATTATTATTAATTCGTTCGACAGTCACTGTAATCACGCTGGTCTTAATGAATTCATTTGGCATATGCATATTACACGTATTTTCAAATGCACGCCATTGTAAGTCAGTGCTAAGAAATGTGTAGAATTCAGACAAATGATGACTTCTATTTCCTTAGCGGAGTCTTTAAAATCAAATGCTGAAAAGTTACAGTTTGATATTGTGTTTTTTATGGCAAGAAATAGTCAAAATAAAGAATAGCAATTTTATTTCTTCATACAAATAGAGTTTACTGAATCCTGCATGACAAGTGGCGTTTGGGCTAAACGGATATATGTATGTAGAACAGAACATTCAAGGGGGAAAATCTCATTACTATGTGGGTGAACGGAGGGGAATTATAATCATAAGTAGATAAGCATGGTCAACACTGAAGGGAAGGGTAAACATGGAATAGCTTTCAAATATCACATAGTCAGAGATCTAATTGTGTCCACCCAACCAATAGGAACCACAACTGCCAATATCCACCTCCCTTCCCTGCACCAAAGCTTAGGTGCCTTTGCTCTCTATGACTTTTTCCTTTGTCCTGTTAAGGTTTGTTTGAGGTGGCATTTTTGTGACAGCACTAAGTAAGCACAAAATGTATTCAATATCCGCTTCTTAATGACTGGGGCTTGATACCCACAGTTTGTCATTTCCCGATCACTTGTTCTGACTGTGTGCTGATATTTTCATGGTAGTCACTCTGAGTTTATCTGGGGGATATTGTATCTCCAAAGGTCAACAGTAAGCACCTCAAGTACAGTGGATGAGCCAGGGGTTTTTTCTTTATCATCTTTTCCTACCCTTCCACTCAGTCTGGTGCCCTACTGCACATTTGCTAGTTTTATGCTAGTTCTGCATTTCTTGTATAGTAGATATTTGTGCTAATATATATATATATATATATATATATATATATATATATATATATCCCATTTTTTGCTATAAGAATTTTTCTCCTTATTGCTGATATTGCTTTAAAAAAACAGATTTAACTCTTTCCTTATTTTATATTCATATTCGGACAAACATGATTTAAACCCCCTCAATCTTCTTAAACCTATAGTGTTATTTTTATTCTAATCAGCTTTACTCACAAACCCACATCCTCATACATCATTGCTGAGAGCTCAGTATCTTTTAAAATCAACCCATATATCTCAGCAACACATTCTAAATGCCTGCACAGAAGCTGCCACAAAAGTGCTTCAGGTCTAGAGGGCAAGTAGGCAATCACTCCATAGAGTCATCCTCTGTTGTGTTGGAGAGAAACAGGATGGATGGTTTGGAATCTCGCTGGAGCACAGAAAGGGGTGCTGCAAGGAAGTTTCCCTAGAGTTTTGACTTTTACACCCATCTTTTCTCTGAGATACCACAGACCTCCAGACATCGTGGGCACTTCCACTGTCAGAATGGCCCTATTCCCAACTTGGTGAATAATTTTTATTACTCCTTGAGTTTGCAGCCTAGACTTGACTTATTCGTGGAAGTCTTCAATTTCTCCTCCTAAATCCATGTGTAAAGAACATGGTACTTCTACCGTTTAGCTTCTATTTGTGAAGGACTTGTTTGTCTTTACATTTAACTGAATTGTAAGCTTAGGGAAGAACACATATACAGTATCCAAGTTGATTATCTTTGAGTCTCAGTATTTAACTCAGGGCCTGAAACTTCATATACTCACAAGAAGTCATTTTGCATGGACTGTTTATTGGAATAGGATGTAAGTTGAACATCTGAGAAAAAATAAAAGATAACTGGTTAGAACAAGAGCATGTGTGTGGTTAAGTTAGAGGAAGGAGATGGGAATCAGGGTATAATTTGGAAAGAAGGCACTACGATAGCAAACAGGAGTTGCTGATGATATTTCAATAGTATCGTCAAGATTAAGGGGAACTGTAGAAGGATTTTAATTGGGGAAAGGACAGGAGCACAGGTGTATTTTATAAATATGACCTAAGCATGGACAGATTGGAAGGAAATGAGTGGTGAAAAATTAGAAGTCTATTTTACTATTCAGGTTAGAAAGTATGAAGCCCTTAATGAAGATGAAAGAGAAAAGATGAGTCTGATAAAGACATTTTTAGAGGGTAAGTCCTGAGTGTCTGAGTAGATGTTGAGACTAAGGGAAGAGGAAAATGTATTTACATGCAAGAGCACTGAAGAGATGCTCATTTCAAGGATGGTGAGGAAAGGAGAAGCAGACTTTGGTGGGAGTGGATTTCCAGTCATTGAACTTGTTGCCATTTATGGCAGTGAAGTGGAGATGGTTTATGGACACCTGCAAGAGAATTTTGCTCAGTAATAAGTAGCAAAGACTCTGGAACCAGACTAGTTCAAATCTAGATTCCACCACCTATGATGTATGAAACATTGGGCAAGTCACTAACTGTTCTGGGTCTCATTTTCCTCATTTATATAGTGGGAAACATAATAATATACACCTCAAGGCTGCTTTAGTGACAGGATTAAACATACTGGTGTGTATAAGGTCCTTTGAATATTGCCTGGCACATAGCAAGCCATATACATATACATATACACTAGAGGCTTAGTGCATGGATTCATACACTGATGGGGTCCCCCCTCAGCCTGGCCTGCATTCTCTCACAATCCAGGACACCTTGGGAGATGTCAGAGAGCTGGTTTTGGTCTTATCCCCACAGGCCAGTCTGAGGGATCCCACCTGTACACAAATTTGTGCACTGGGCCTCTAATATGCATATAAGATTTTTGGTTAATCTCTTCCTGCCCCCTTCCCTCTTCCCTCTGAGATTCATCAGTCTGTTCCATATTTCCATGCCTGTATATTGAGCATCTGCCCCCTGGTGGTCTTTGTGTTTCATAGGTACTGACTGGTCGGCAGGTCAGCTGGTTGCTTAGGCTTATAGATATATAGATATATAGATATATAGATATATAGATATATAGATATATAGTTATTTAGATATATAGATATAGATACATAGATAGCTATACTAATAAAAGGGTAATATGCTAATTAGACCAGACACCTTCCATACATCTTCCGGACAAAGCCACAGTGGCAAGGTTCAAGGAAGAGGTGGTTAGGGCGATTGGGCCGACAGGAGGGAGCAGTTAAGGGGAAATCAGGCTGACAGGGGGGAGAAGTTAGGAGGCGATCAGGCTGGCAGGCAGAGGTGGTTAGGGACAATCAGGCAGGCAAACAGGCGAGCGGTTAGGAGCCAGTGGTCCTGGATTGTGAGAGGGATGTTTGACTGCTGGTTTAGGCCTGATCCTGGATTGGAGAGGGTGCAGGCCGGGCTGAGGAATGCCCCCACCTTGTGCATGAATTTTGTGCATTGGGCCTCTAATATATAGATATATAGATATA
Organism: Murina feae; assembly: GCA_004026665.1. Taxonomy (NCBI): domain Eukaryota; kingdom Metazoa; phylum Chordata; class Mammalia; order Chiroptera; family Vespertilionidae; genus Murina; species Murina feae. The sequence goes on along the minus strand of PVJC01007606.1, from coordinate 24,455 downwards.
TAAATAGTGTTATATTATTACTAATATATATATATTGGAACATCAGCATTTATGTGAATGCCAACGTTTTAGGAGTAGACCAGATCAAAATACAGAAAATATAACCTATCCCTGTAACTTCAGACCATTCCTTCTCTCTAGGCAGTCCACAGTCCCACCTTCCAGGAAACCAGCAATGCCATCTTCTTTTGTTATCGTATGCTGGCATGCTGTGCTTATATATTTAGACCTCATTTAGGATGCTTTGATGTGTGAGTTCTGATTTAGGCAGAAGAATTTTCACACATTTAGTAAAAAATCTCCCTAGTGTTTATTCTTCGTTATGAATTATCTTCACTGCTCTGAGTTTAGGCATAGACATATTTCCTCCTCACAATGCACTAGGTTCATACATGCCTTCTTTATTGAAGTTTTTGAGGAAAACTTTGAAGTAATTAAATGGATATACACAGACCATTTACTTTTTATTACTATAGTCAATTTACTTCATCTCCCATTCTCTCTTCCTCCTGTCTCTCTCTCTCTCTCTCTCTCTCTCTCTCTCTCTCTCTCTCTCTCTCTCTCTCTCTCTCTTACACACACACACACACACACACACACACACACACACAAGCACACAGAGTTAAAAAGAGATTAGCCCAATAGTAGCTTTAAAAGAGATTAGCCCAATAGTAGCATCTTCTACTAGGAAGAGTAGCATTAAATACAGGGTGTCCCCCAAAATACATACACATTTTGAATAATTATAAATTCCAGTGGGTTAAATCTTTAAAAAAGGAAACATTAATTGAGCTATTAGCTGTTAATGTGCATATACATATTTTGGGCCACGCTGTATATATTAATTAAAAACTATAGTTTCAGGAGAACTATAGATGAACTAACCTAGCCCTCTCATATTACAGATAGGATGAGAAACCCATTAAGAGTAAGTGATGTACCTGTAACCACACCAGAATCCATTTCATATTGGGCCTTACAATGCAATTTAGCTGAAATACAAAATCTGTACTACAAAAAATAAGACCTGAGTCCTGTTGTATAACTGACCAAAAAAGAAAAAATCATATTTTTATCATAGCTAAAAATGTTCACTAATGTTTTAATAAACGCAATTTTATTAACATACTAGAGAACCGGTGCATGCATTCATGCACTGGTGGGGTCCCTCAGCTTGGCCTGAGCCCACTCACAATCTGGACCCCTCGGGCAATGTTGGAGAGCCTGTTTAAGCCCGATCCCCCCAGGTTAGGCTGAGGGACCCCACTGGTGCATAAATAAATAGATACTGGTCGAACAATCGCTTAGGCTTTTATAGATATAGATTAATAAAATACTAATAAAAAACAAACATGCCAGGACTAGATTCATATTCTTTCTCATTTTACTTTTGTGCTTACAAAATCTTTATATTTAAAATAATATAGTTTTTTTGTGGCTTTATTTTCTCAGTGCCATCTTCTTGAATTGTTTATTTTGTTTCATGCTCACAGTGTCTCCATGACTTAAAAGGGAATGAACTGAATTTCTACAAGCTTTAATGTTAGACTTGTTAAAATAGGTGGTATTTTGTATAGAAGAGTAACAAAGTTGCAAGTAAAATCCACAAATAAAAGAGGTCGTTTGCAAGAATGGAGGGGTGGATGTTCTCATTTGCACACGCACACACACACACACACACATCTATGGGTCAGACTTCAAACGTTAAACAATGTTATCAACAGGCTAAATGCCATAGCAGTCAAGCAGTATTAAGTGAGTGTAAGTGGGGAACAATAAAATGACAATGGAATTTCTCTACACTGCAGAGGAAAAGTGCTCACTCTCACTAAGTTTATTCATCTTGCAAAATGCTATTCATGAGAATAGGAGAAATCAGAAAGGAACATTATTATATGATTTTGAATTTTTAAAAATTCATACATTAAGGAAGTGATATTCACTTTTTTTATGAGGACCAAACTGTCAGAATGTATTAACACATTGATTTACATAAGTAGATGAATTACTAATGTAGAAAACTACAAATTAATGTCCACTTTTATGATTTAAAAGCAAGATCAGACCTAGAATAATATACTTTAATAGCACTCATCTGTATGAACTTTCAACAATGAGTTTCAAGAGAATCATTACTTAGCGACATTCACCATCCTTCAAAAGTGATTAATTGGCAGAGCTGTCTCTATACTTATTTTTAAAAGAAGTCCTAAAATACATATTTCACATGATAAGAAATACTACCTGTTTAATCATTTGTCAAGGCATAATTTTTTAAGTACAATAAAGCACAGGAATGTGAGAATTTACCATGTCTCATTTTCTGTTCTTGGGATTTTAAAGAGAAGTCAACAGAGGCTATGAGGAAATATACATAAGAAAATATATGTAACATTCCACTTTATCTTTACTAATCTACATGTACTTATTCTTATATGTTTATACTTTATAACATGAACATGAATTCTCTCTTCATGTTCATAGCAAACTCAACTTTTACTTCTATTTTATACAACAGAAGCCTAAGTTCAATAACCAAGCAGAATTTTAAGTGTGAGCGTCAGTGTAACAGGGCATCTACCATTCCCCTCCTTCTTGATGAAGCGAATAAATCAGTGTCAGATTTGCCATGAAGTTCAAAAACCATTTGTTTAGAAAGACCATAAATGGCATTCCTAACCCATAAACTTTCAGAAGGTGTTTGAAAGAACAAACTGAAAAATAGGATCAGCATTAGTTTGATGAGACATTACAATATCATTGTAATTTGAAAGTGTGATTCATAGCAAGTTTGTTTTCTATGCAAAGTGTAAAATTAAATTTTTGAAAGTGGGAGAAGAAGTGCCTAGGAAATTTCAAGTCTCAGAGAGCAGGAGACTTGAAACTGAAGACAGATGGAGAATTATTTGCTCCACAGCACAGGGCTCTGGAGACTCATCAGATGGTGAAAATGTACACATCACATCACAAGGCAGGTTCTTAGTTTTAAAACTATTGTGACTGGTGATAATGACAGAGGTTATTATGGAGAAAAAAAATATATATATCCTATATTGTTATAATTATTGTTATACTTCGTACTACTGTGCAGTGTGTTCCTACTAAAATGTTTTCCTATGCTCATGATGAGAGTAAGCAGAGAATAAGGAAGAGTTTTCAGTAGCCCCGTTTAAAAACTCCATAAAAATGACTATAATTAATTCTGTCCTCTTGCCCAGATCAAGGAAATGAACACTTTGCACTGTTTCCTAATGCAACGCCGCGCCTTATTGTATTAACCAGTTTTATCGCAGTAGGACAAACTCATAAAGATGTTTGCAGTGTTACAGTTGTCCCAGATTCATTAATTGACTGGATGGATGCCGCCGCAGGTCCCTGTGGGCTGTCACAAACTCGCAAAACAGGCAAAGTGGAACCTGTGGATGGCAAAATACCATCTGGTGATACTGAGTCATCCCCAGGTATACATTCAAAATATTCCCTCTTCAGAGGCAAACGGGAAACTAGGGTATCCAGATACGAAATATAACCTTCCTCCGTGCAGCCATTCACCAAGATAAACCCCTACATTAGGATAAAAATTTTTATTTCACCTACTCTCAGATCACATTGGAAGTTATTATCAATGTCTCTCCTGAACCAGAAATAAATCCTGATGGATGATTTACAAATGGACATTAAGTACTAAATGTGTGCTATGTTTAGCTGAACATAAAATCTTTCATGAGCTTTGCTTTATTATGATGCTTATAACCAGGCTTGAGAAAAATTCAAATGAGCTATTTGGGGAAACAAAACAGAGTACAGCTTTCTATATCTGGAATTTCTTATTATAGTCACACATACACATGTGTTATTAGATTGTTTTTCCTATGATACTATTCTATTTGTGTAGTTAAATATTTTATGTAGCTATTTCAAATAAACAGAGAGCCTTTCAGATGATTGAAACAGGGTTTAGATCAAACATTAAAGTTCCAGAACTAGGAAAGTCTAGAAGGAAACTACTGAAAGTTAAAAATCCATGCGATTATATTTAAACTTCATTTTAGCCTTATCTTAATTTAACTATCACACACACACGCACACACGCACCATGACCCTTTTAAATCCCCCAACCTGGTTTCTCTGGCTACTTTAAAACTTGCTTCAGTAGTTTATTCTGGAGCTTTCTGAGAGCCATTGCCAAGTACAGCTTTGTCTAAAGAGAGGACACGGGACGTGCACTGCTGTGACTCTTCCAGAGACAGTAAAGTCCTACAACTCAGTGTTGTTCCCAGAGCAAAAGGGGTTCTCAGGCCGAGGCGGCTGGGGAAGGAACTGGCATTTGCACAATTGCAGTGCCCTTGCCTGCAGGGGAGTGAATCTGCACCCCACTCAGAGGGCCACAGGGTCTGGCCATGTCCCTGAGAGGATATTACTGCAAGCCTTTGAGGACCTTGATCTCAAGGACAGCAGCTCTGGAAAAGAAGCAAACTGCCTGGTACGGAAGGAGGCAAGGAAGCTCAGCCAGGGTTCTGATGAGATGAGCATCCATCATTCCCCAGGGGGCTTGGCACCTATTTCTTTCTGACAAATTTGTCATTCGGTGTGACTTGGTGGCTGGAACATTCTCAACTGTGTGCATTCAACCGAATAAGTAAGAGCACTAATTCCTGCAACATGTTTACACTTGTTCTAATGTATTTAAACAGGGATACGAGTAAGTACACAAGACAATGGGCAAGCTGGTGCCTTGGGCCAACTTATTGGTCAATGATATCCATTGCAGTTGAATCGATTACATATTCAGGAGGGCCAAAACAAGCAGCTCTTTTACAGTCATCACTTAGGCGGCTAAATGTCAACATGATTTAAAGAAAGTTTTGGAAATCAGTCCAAAGCATGGTAAACATGGAATAATATTCCCTATAGCTCCCCTCACCCCCCAGTTCCAAATCAAATTTCTGTTATGGCTGCCTTGCTGACTCAAACAATGAAACCCTTAGAGAGAAAAACGGTGATGTTCAACTTTCAGCTTGTCTTGAATTTGCCGCCTTGTCATCTTGAAAATTCCAGAGACAAGAGGATCCAGGAGGTCAGAGATGAGGAAGTCCAGAGACAGCCAAGGGAAACATGCTTGCTGCCACCCACAGATTGCCCTGACCAGGGCTGTATTAATGACCACCACCAACTCTATTTCTAGAGTACTGAGTATGTGGTATGTATAAATCTCATTCAGTCCTCAAAATCACCACGTAAGGAGAATATCATTTTCCCGTTTAGAGGAAATGTACCCCAGGAAGTCTATAAGAGGCTCAATGGGAAATGGGACAAGCCCACTGGCTGCTGCACTACACAGCCCAGGTTGGTTTGTCCACAGCCTCCTCCAGACACTCCATCAAAGACAACCCTATCTGATGTCTTCCTTGGCTCAGCCATCCCACTGGGAGATTCCATGCTGTTGAGGTGGAGCCCCCTGTTTCTATGACTTTCAGCATTATCTCTAGAGTTCAGGAGGCACACTATGAGAGCAGCAGGTTTCATCATGTCCATGTTGGCCCCCGGAGGTAGGTCCTGCTGGAAGAGGTATTCATAAAAGCCTAAACACCATATTCCCCTTCCTCTAGTATCCTCAAGGACATATAGGGGTCTGGATATAGAGCCAGGGTTTGCCTAAACACCATATTCCCCTTCCTCTAGTATCCTCAAGGACATATAGGGGTCTGGATATAGGGCCAGGGTTTGCTGGGGTACATTCATGTTGAGAGAGGTCTCCCAGATTTGACGTTCTGAACCCTGTACCTTGGGTGCAAGATGTGTGGGAGATCATATATATCAAGGTGTTTCAGGTTACGTGGTCAGGTGTGTTCATACCAGTGCCAATGTCAAGAAATGAAAAACAGTCAAACAAACAAAATACAACCAACTGCCAGACTCTCACCCTGCCCAACCATGTGTACAAATTGTAATTCCATCACAACTCGGCCATGGCCCCCATGTCTTCTGGTTAAAAACAGTTACATTTTCCAATTTAATAAAACATTATTTTAGAACAAAGACACCACATTACACATCTTGATATTCCTCATAATATTTTTATGATTGGTGCATAATCCATGAAACTGAAGGTAATTTATAATTGTGATTTTAAAAAATTGCAAACTTTATTATGTTCTTTACTTAGCTAAACTCTATCAATAATGAGTCACATTTAAATGTTTTGCTCACAAACAAAAATACCTCGAGTCTATATTTTAGATAAAATACATTGAATTTTCTACCAAGAGAATATATTTTTAATCTTTAGGAATTTATTAGCACATACTTGATGCCACTGTAACTGTGCATTATCTTGGAATTCAACCACTTGGAAAATTGCATAGATGTTGTCTTTGTCTTTGTTCTAAAGACAACAGGGTTATTTTGTGGATGTAATCTACCACATGGTCTTTCTTTTAAACCCAGAATAAATTTTTATGTTAAAGCTATGCACCTTTGAAAATAGAGGTTGGCAATAAAAACTGTCACAGAACATTAACTATGGTGAGGTATATAGCAAGGCTTTAACTTTCTTTATAGAGATCCATGGAATGGAAGTACATAGGAAAGGGCTCAAAAGCTTCAGAAGACTTAACTTATCTCATTTGATTTTATCTGAGATTCATTTAGCTGAAGATAAGACAAGTACAAGCTAATGACCTCCTTTTGTATATATCTAATTTTCAGTTATGCTTCAGTATTATCATGTACACTTCTCTAAATGAGCCATATTCTTCACAGCTAATTGGTGGGGCCAGTGAAGTGAATCAACATGCAATGGTACTTTGTCTTATTCCCAGTTTCAGTCCTTCCTGGGTGTTTAAGCTCAGTGTGACTACGCTGAGTCTCCAGATTTCAGCCGCACTCGCAGCCAAGGCCACTCTGAGTGCTGGCAATGTGGCTTCCCTGTGCGCCACACACATTAGAGGAGCATTGAAAACAGCAGAGTGTGTGATTCTCAACTTTCTGTACCTGATGTGTATCGCGCTCATGCCGAGGTGTGTGTGAGGGGGCAGTGAGGTCTTCATCTGATGTGGTATCAGGTGGTGAGGTCTGAATCTGGTGTTTTGTCCAGAAAAGACAGATACTGCTGCACAATGTATTCACAAAGAAAGTCTGAGACAAACACAAGCACATTGCAATGTTTTCCAGGTTTCTGAGTGTCATTGTAATGTCTCTATTCACATGGGGAGTTTTAAATTTATAACAAAATTCTCCACTCATAGCTTTATATAAAATACCTAAAATGAGGTATTTTTGAATTACACCTTCTTAATTTTAGTAAGAATCGGTTCATTTGATGCAGGTGCTCCAGTGATTCAGAGGCATAAACCAGATTTTATTTTATATTGCCTACTTAGCAGTTATAGCTAACATACTTGAGGACTAATTCAATGTTGATCAAGCATTTCATTAAAATCCTTGGTTCACACACTGTATTAGACATCAATGTAGCATTAATGAATTAACTAGATCACTATTAACACATGCCACTATTAATATCCACATATTAATGATGCTATCCATGTTTCCTACCTAGGATGTTTTTAATGATCACTTTAGTATTTGAAAATACACATTCAAGTATCTAAAGTTTTCACTTTAAAATATTTTATTTTTTGCCAGCAAAAATTCTGAGATTGAAAAAAAAAAAAGTATCCTTTCACTCACTGTGCCCTTTGTCCATTTAATATGAATTAGACAAGGCATGACTAATGAGCTAGCAGAAGTCTTCTTTCCTTCGACATTAATCTCTTAGTTTTATATAGAAACATTCCTATTTCTAGCTTCGAGAACACACATGTGTACTAAGAGGAATGAGTTATAGATCTGTCAGATTTAAGACAGGTGGGGATTCAGTTTAAAGGTATCCTTATTTTAATACTTCATTGTAACTCTTAAAATAATGAGGGAAAATATTCACTACAATTGCAATTGTTTGTTTGGATTTGGGTTTGTTTCAACAGAGACTGTCCGTGACTATCATTTAAAATCCATCCCATGGATGTACACCTCTGCTTTAGGTTCTCATGGAGAAAATAAACGAACATGCTTGCTAAACACGAAACTCTGGGCTGCCAATTAGTATAATCTCAAGAGAAACATCTTTCCTTTTATTTTGGATGAACTTATTTTTCTTTCGGTACCAAGAGCCTTTGTGCTCTTAAGTTGATATGTATACTGTTGCAGTTTTCCATCTACAAAGATCTCATTGACTTCTAATTTTCATAACTCTTTATATCAATATTTAACCGAGGTAGGTAATCATTTTCAGGATAGCGCGCCCGGGCTTACATGAAATTAGGCAAGGTAGGAAATGACTTTCATTACCGCCTCTCTCCCCTGTCCTCTCAAAGAGGAAGAAATTAATTCAGCTGTTAGGCTACACGTAAAAAAAAAAAAAAAATCAGTTCTGATCTTTATATAGTTGTGTAATTTAAATTAGTACCCGATTCTCCAAAGTCCACAATTTAGGACAGAACAGAATCTACTGCAGCAACTAATTAAACACTTACTGTAAGGTTAAGTTTTTCATTAAATCAATAGGTCCCCCGTGTCAGTTCCAAAGCCCTAATTACTATGCAGTAAATTTAGATTGAATTTGAATTAAGGACTGATTTCAATCTAACCGCGGCATGTAAATATTGTAAATTGCTAGAATTACAGTTCAATAAAAGTGGATGGATCTCGCCTTAGATAGAGCGATTGCAAGTGAGAAGACCAGAGGCCGGCTGGACCCTCGTGCGGTGTTTGGCCGGGATGCTTCTCGGGCAGCACACACAGAGGACGGGTTTGGGCCAGGAGCGCGTGGCTCTGCCTCCATGCTGCCGCGTGTTTTAATATTTGATGATCTCGAGTAAAAATTAATACACTTAATCTCTCCCGAGTGAGCAAGCAGATGATGGCTAATGTGAGCACTCACTGTGTCGCGTTAGCTTGATGACTCCATTGTGCGAAAGCTGTGCGCCAGGTTTGGGGCTATAACTGGCTCGGGTGACGCACCCGCCAGCCAGCTGTGTGCCAAGCGCAGGCCAGACCCCTTCCAGTTAAACACACACTCGAAACAACAACAACAAACGACTGAAAATGTACAGGCACTGGCCTCTCATTGATCAGAAGGACAGCACTGCAAATAGCTGAAGGTGTCTGAACCTCTCATTTTGCTGTAAATAAGTATTCTATGCACAGTACATAAACTAAGAAAGCAAAGCTACCCACAAGCTGTGCCTACTCAGGAAAGAATACCCAAGGAGGGAAGTTTGCTGGTGAAGAACACGCCTAACGCGGACCAATTCCTGCATGGCTTTTTGAAAGAGAAGCTTGAAGGAATTTTTTAAATGTTTTTTATTGATTTCAGAGAGAGGAAGGGAGAGGGAGAGAGAGATAGAAACATCAGTGAAGAGAGAGAATCATTAATTGCCTGCCCCCTGCACACCTCCTACTGGAGATCAAGCCCCCAACCTGGGCCTGTGTCCTGACCGGGAATTGAACCGTAACCTTTTGGTTCTTGGGTCAACGATTAAGCACTGGGACGTACCAGCGGGGCAAGAATTTTTATAATAAGACGAACAACACAGCTGAGACCTCTGTGAATACCACTGCCTTCACCTTTCTTTACCAACTGGCATTTTTGGTGACCTGAGTAGATGAAGAGCCAGATCAAATATAAATCATATAACGTTATGCATGTAAGAAACACATATCTGAGAAAACTTGAGGAAAAAATCTCAATAAATAGAAAAGCAATTAGCCTGCAATGCAACTTGAAATTAGTTCTGAAGAAAAGTATCTGTCCTAACAAAATTGTCTGGCAATCAGCGTGGGATAGTCCACATCTTTTGTTTTTAATTCTTAAGTTGTTTTCTGTAAAGCTTTGTATCAGAATGGTGTCTCAGGCCCGTTGGCAGGCATGAAAGAGCCCCACCGTATTAAAGCTAAGGATTTACCCTCAGAATGCTCCTGACTGTTCTGCCTGCCTCTCCAAGCAGGTTCACTCAATTAGCATCATAGTGCCAGTACTCTATCTGTGACAACAAAAGGTGAAATTACGCCTTTGCAATAGATAAGTGTCGCAGCAGTCTCAAGCTGTAAAAATAGTAATTACAGAAACACCTTTACAAAAATAGTAGTATCAACTGGCAAGAAAGATACGGATTCTGGACAGTACACTAGAAAACTACTGGGGAAATATTTGTCCAGTCTCACCTGACAGTTGAAATTAAGACAAATTTTCTTAACACACTGTCAGAAAAATTCAGACATAGTCATTTACAGTGGTCTTTTTATATTTTTGTAAAATATTTTTTCTTTTTGCCTGAAAAAGGCAGTACTATGCGTGTACACACATGCACATGCACACACATACACACAGACAATTCTTCTTAGCACTCAGAGTGCCCTCTGTTTTGTGGCACAGAAGGTGGATCACTCATATCAGACTCTTAGTACTTGGACATCATTTTTCAGGGAGAATCATTGCCTATGCATGGCCTGTTTCTTTCTTTGTATTTATGTCTGCTTCCTTGGGATTTCAGTCCCTGAATGTGAATACATTTAAACAATGGTAAATTGTATAGACATATAAAACAAAAGGCTGGTAAAAAGATACAGACACAAAGCTCCAATAGATCTTATAGAAGCTAATTAAATCAAAAGTAACAGAAAGGAAACGTGAGAACATGTTTCATGTAAAATAGCCCCTTTTTTCCTAGTGCGAAAGGAGAGAGAAGAAGAATTTTCCTCAGTTGTCAACAAAGCATCTATTTAATGCTTCAGTTTCAAGGAACATGTACCGTATTTTCCAGCATATAAGACGACTTTTTAACCCGGGAAAATCTTCTCAAAAGTTGTCTTATACTCCGGAAAAATACTATATTAAAAAAAAAAAATCACAGACCATTGCCTTACATTGAGGAATTCACTGTCTTAAATAATCGCACATTTTATTTCTGGATTTATCTGCAGTCTATATCTGTGTGCTGAAACTTTCAACCACCCCTACTCATCTCCTCCTGGTTTCAATGCTGAGACTGAACAAATGAACGGGGACTACAGTGAAGCACAATTGAAGAGCAAGCTATTTACAGGATCCGGAAGTTAAAGCAAATAGTATTTTATGTTAGTGAAGGAAGGAATAGGAGGGAGGAGCAATATGTAGAATGATTTTCAGCTTAGATTGTAAAAAGGAGGAGAAATTCGCTTGCTTTTTAAAAAAGAGATTAGTCCCAACTTTTCCTCTCAGGGGAAGACAGTCAATTTGACTTTGTGGATGATTGATTATTGATCAATACTTTCTAATTGTGTTGATATTCATCTCTTTGGGAGTGGGCTAGATGCCTTTTCATCGCTAACAAACGTCATAAGAAAGAACCAATCTGAAACATTGATCAGTGGCATTGATCAGCTCCATTTCGAGGGATCTTCTAGCCATTTCATCAAGAAGGTGTGAACATATCTATTAAATGCGTGATATGAATGATAGCCCACCTTCTCTGCTACATACATAGGATGATGCCTCTCTTTTTGCAAAAGATGAGCTGAGATTGAGAGAGAAGAACAGGACTAGCACCTCACAGCAGGGCTGTGGTACAGCTGAGGTCTGCGCAGGCAGCTGGAGGCAGTCATTGGGAGCATGGGTTCAGAGCCAGATTGCCTAATTTGCCATTTTCTGGTTCTGTAGCTTTATTCAAGTTAATTAAGTACCCGCTGTGCCTTAGGCTCATCAGCATAAAAATTGAGATAATAATCAATACTTCATAGGACTGTTGAACTTTTGAAAGAATCACACTTATTCCTTCCCTCAGTTCATAGAGGCCACTTACTGAAACATGTCTGCAAAAAAGTATAAACAACCTAACTCGTGCCCGCCCCACCCCCCACCCCGGTGTGGACATCCACACAAATGGAAAAGATGGAAGTGTAAGAAAGAGGACTATGGGTAACTGTCACATTAGGCCATGTAGCTGTAGGAGACACAGCCACGAGGAATGGCTCCAAACTGTTTGGAAGTGCTACCTGTGAGGAGGGGAGATGGCAGTGGTAGGAAGTTGTAAGTTAGAACATTTCTGCCTGGTGTGAATGTGTTACAGGTAGATTGTATTACTCCTGATATGTATGCAAAACAATGAGGTTTATTTATTTTTTGAGCCTAGGAAAGGGAAAAACACAGATTATCTTTAGGTTATTTTTTTTAAAAAACTCTTAATTACAACATTCTTAAAGCCTTATCCTAAAGCAGGTAGACTTTATCCAGCTACTTAATTTTGACTTGTCCGGGAGAATTTCTAAAAGTCCGTTTTATTCTAGTGGTTTCATGACAACTACATGATATGATATGAAAAGTCTGCAGCTTTGAATATGGATTTTCCATTGTGAATCCTAACTATTTTTTCTAGTTTTATTTTTGGTATAATGCTGCTAACATCTATCAACCTTACCAACCTTGACATTCATAGAAATATAATTAATTTTAAAAAATTATACCACAAAGTTTGGGGATTTCTCCTTCTTTATAATACACGTATGTTAATTTTGGCAGAAAAAAAAACACCACCTATCACTCAAATAACATAGCCAACTCATCCATAGAGGACATCTATTCTAGAATATCACTACTTAATTCACAAGTACGGTGTTTTATTTATGTATATTTTAATATCACTGTCCACATTGAAATGTCCTATACACCTAAATTCACACAGAATTTTATGTTTGGTTAACAGCAAACTTTGGTAGCAAGTGTCAATAAAAAATGAATCTCTTTCTCAATTTAATTATTGATTTTAATCTTGCCCAACTTAAATCTAGTTTGTTAGACACATTTCTATTATTTATTAATAGAGACATAAATATAAGCTTTATGTTCTCAAACTCACACTTTTTATGACCTGCTGCCTGAGCAACTATTTCTAGGTGGTAAAACATATGTGTTTTTACTTAGTATGAATAGCAGAGAGGAGAAGAGAAAACAAACATTTTTACAATAAATATGGTATGTTTCTTAGCAATTCAGTTAATAGGTATTGATTTCATAGCTGGATAAACTCACAGCTGGACTTGCAGGAATATTAAAGTTAGCTATAATAATTTTATTTATATGGTCACAAAGTGACATTAACAAGATATAATTACATATGCTATTGGTCACTGTGATTTCTAATTATTGAAAACACAGTGATTTGGAGCTTAAAACTTTACACCACATTTTCAAAATGTTCTCTCTCTCCCACCCAACAACCATCCTGTGAGGGGAGTTAGAGCAGTGTTATTCCTTTCACATGATTAGCGAAGAAACTGAAGTTATATCTTAAAATGTAAATTTTTTGTTACATTTAAAATCTGTTTATGTAAAGAAAAATATATACATAGAGAGCAGGTCACAAGATATTCACCTTTTCAGCATCAACAAATTCGGATAAATTAAGATTTTAGGTTAAAGTGAGTCCTCTTAAGATTTTCACAAATCACTATAATTCCTCCCATGTTTCTTTAGCTGAGAAAGAGAACATTTTGAAAAGTGAAATAGAGGACCAATTTTTAGAGAAATGAAGATAGGAGCACTGGACAGATAGACATAATCACTATTCTAGAAAGTAGTATGATACCTATTTTAGAAGGTTTTTTATATTTCTTTTTTGGCAAAAAACACAGGATTTCTCTGCAAATGCTCCTAGTTTTCACAGCCATGTTATGCAGAGGCATTCTGTTATTCGCTTTGCAATGCCTAGTCAAGTGCAGCACCCGGCTCTACAAGAGAAAGCAAAGCGGAGGTGCAAATCTAAGCTTTCTGTATCTCCTCTATTCAATTAGCACTTGCCAGCATATTCATAATGGTCACCTAACATGGCATTTGAAAATGCCACTGTTTAAAATAACAATATGAAATTAAAAGTGAATATTAGGAACAGCTTTATAAAACACTTCTCCCCGTGGCTTCAACAATGCATTCATTAGGTGGCAGAGGACACAGAGTATTCATTTATTTAGAATGTTTTTTTGCTATCAGCTCCAATTCTGAATGTCTGCAATTTGCCACTGCACTCTACCACACACAAAATCCAGAAAAGAAAACTAGCATAAGAATGTGCAGGGCATTACTTATTTATATGTAAAACCTTTATTCTATTTTGTTATTTTAGATTAAGTCCCCTTTCAATTCTATTCTCTCAGGGAAGCACTAACAGTTTGAGCTCAGCGTGAAAGCCATCAAACACTTGAGCAGAAATTTAGATTGGGCAATTCTGCCTGGTGAAGTAGAAAAGGCCATGTGGCACGGCCAGGACACAGCGGCTTCTGGGAAGGCAGATGTTTTAATAGCCTGTCCTCCAGTGAGAGCCTCAGATACCTACACTTAAATCTCCTGATGTACTTAAAGTCTGTGCAAGAGAAAGAATGCTCTTTTACCGAGAAAACGAATACACATATCTATCTTCAAGGAAAGTAAAGGACTGGAAATGGCCAGTGCAGTTCTTAAAGCAACGGTTACAGTTAAAGACAATGATAGCCGGAAACTTGCACCTGTGCCTGGGCTGCCCGGAAGTGGGGATTTCCACCCTGATCTTTGCAGCTGGCCAACATGTTGTGTTGCGATGGCAGGTACGTAATCGAGTAGCTAGATCTAACAGGAGCAAAGAGAGGCAGGGGAATTACAAAAGACATCCTGAGCCCACTTGAAGATGACATTTTAATAGAAGTCCGCACTAATGTGTGTCTTTAAATTTGTGTTTTTATAGCTTTTTTTTTTTTCAGAAGGAAATACTAAGGTTATTATAATACAGCATGATAATGTTACGTTAAAATAAACTCCAAGCTGGTAGCACATTTGCATTTTATGGACTGATTTTCATGACTAAAACTATAATTGCTGCTTTTTCAAGAGAATGGCTACCCATAAAGTACCAGTCGCCTCCCAATAGGCTCCTTTATAAGCTCCATCCCATTAAGGATAATTGAAATATTTGCCACTAGCATTTAATTGATATGATTATAATTTTTATGGAATGTTTGAGAACAACTTTTACTATAACCAGTGTGTTTCTCATGTACGAGAACATTTCCCCCATCATTTATGATTTAAATCGCTCCCTGTCTTTCTGCAAGGGGCAGAGAGATGGTTAGTTTATTAAAAATCTCTCAACCCGCACTCAGACGTAAAACCAAAATCGTGGACTCGTTTTCCTCCTTGTAAGTACTCACGTGACTCAGAATGTATAAAGACCTATGGGTAATTGGGAACATCATCAGCGAGAATGATTCACACCCACATGCTCCTGCCCGGATGCGTTTCAATTAGCTGGATCCACATTTTTTGTTGTTGCTGCTAGCAGCTATTTGGTGACGGAAGACTTCAAGTTCTGATAACAATATTTTATGTATATAAGACTATTGTGTGTGTGTGTATAGGTGTGTGTGTGTGTGTTTTGTTTTGTTGTTGTTGTTGTTTTAAGCTCCATCTGGGAGCAACAATCTGGTCAGACTTTGGGTGACCTTGGATATTTGACATGAAAAAATCCTTTAGATAAATAGGTACATAGACAGTCTGTGAGTGCATGTGTATTCCAAATATTTTACTAGAAAAAAAACACAAAACAAATTGACCTATTTTACTTTGCATTTTCCCCAAATGTTCAGATGCAAAATAAACAGAAGTGAGGAACAGATCGTGCAAGTGTAGATGTTAGTTAAGTCGATGGGAAGAAGGGAATACAGAAGAGCTTAATGGAAGCATAAATACTGCAGCTACAAGGGATCTCAAAGGGCTCACTCAGTCAAGTCCCCAATCTCCAGAACGCTCTCCCCTCCACTCTCTCCTCTGCTGTCCTTGTTTGAGGTAAGCAGAAGACCCAGGAGGATCGGGGACTTGCTCAGGGCCACAGAGCAGAGGTGAGGTGGAAAGGATACAACTGTCACATGGTGGAAACTCCAGAAATATTCTCTAAGTAAATGGATGAATGAATGAATAAATGAATGGTCAAATGAATCAATGAATGAATAAATGAAGCAAAAAAATAGTTAATTTTTCTGTTTTCTCTTGGGCAAATTGCTTAACTTCTGAAAGTCACATCCCCTGGTTGATTAAAAAAGAAGCAAATTACACAGGAGCTCTGCAGCCTTCAGATCGAAGTGTCGATGTGGGTGCACTAAGTGTGTGTGTCTGGATGGTTCTGCACGCACAGGAGCTGTTATAATTACTGCACTCTTTTGGAAATGAGCGCCAAAGAACCACTCAGCGAGCTGTCTGCATGCAAATACATCCGAGGTAGAAAAAGGTTGAGTGTCAAACTTTTCCTCCACTTAATTCCATGTCTAGAGGAGGTAATTATGAAGCAGCAACATTTACCGTGGCCTCACCATCTTATTCAAAATACCTATGGGCACATCCTCTAAGAATGTGTAACATACAGTTCTCCAGAAAGAGCTGAGTCTTCTTTTAAGGTGAGTGCATCCTTCTCTCCTGCCTCTCTGGAGCGGCTGCCTAATTTAAGACAATTGCATGCTGTTCAGGGAATTCAATTCTGTCCCCACCCCTCCTGCCCACAGAACACCTCTTAGACAATGTCCAAAGACACTCTACTTCTACTTCTCGCCCAGACATTTCTGTCAAGATCAAAGCCACTCACCGAATAGGTTTATCACACCCTAAAACAGACCACCGCAGCTCCTTCCATTCTCTTGCCCCTACCTCGCTGGAGGAAGGAGTGTGCTGTAAATTTCCTGGGTGAACAGGGCCTGGGCCTGGGTAGGCAGGCTGCAGAAGAGCTGCGGCTGCAGCTGAGCCAGCTGGGGTGACACCCACCCCACTTCTCCAGCATTTCAATCGAATATGCGTGGTGCTGGGGTTGCCTTTATTATCCGTGTCAAAAAACTAAAAAGTCTTCTCTTCTTCAACTTTCATTCCGGGGCTTCAAAAGCCTTTTGAATTTGCATCTTACTCTAGGGGAGATGTAGCTTACAAACATTTTTGCCAGGCTTGCTCCATTAATTTCTGCGGAAAATGCACCCCCTGCTGTGAAGATGACAGTCTTCAACCTTGGTGTTTTTACAGGATGTCCCTCCCCAGGGAGCAGCCTGCACCATCCTGGCTTCCTCCCCACCAGGACTCCATCACCTGCTGGGTAATCAGCATTGTGAGCTGCAAGGAGAGACCCAGAGGGATGAACCCACCCCCTCCTCAGAGCCCAGGAAAAGGAGACATCAAGCTCATGGGTTTTAAGTGATCACCTACATTCCCTTTGAAGGGTAATTCACCGAGGCCTACACTCGCTCAATTACTAGGGGCACTTAGTGCTTTTTTATATACTAGAGAGCTTTAACTTAAGATAATCCTCATCATACCTATCAAGTATCTCCCTCCAATTACTTAGATTGAGTCAGGAACCAAATTCACTTTGTAATGATTATCTGACTCGGAGAGAGCTGATTTTCTATAGCTCTGGGCTGACGACACTGGCAAGGGCACAAAAAGGATTATTTTCCAGCAGTTTCCACCCCAGCTAAATCAGCAGATAATGGCATCTATGATGCAGAGTGATTCTGACCTAACACCCCTCTCATTATTAATGTGTCTCCCATCTCAAACATGCCATAGGAGCAAAAATATTCTGCAGGCATTGCCACTGTCTCCAGCTAGCAAAAGGATGGGCTTAGGCATTCTTGATCTTAGGGCTTTCAATCAATGAACAGCAATTGTTCAATAAAACCCCAGCAAGCAACTCTGCTTTTTTGTTCCCTGCATTTTTACGAAGATCACCAGCTAATAAATACAGAGACAGAGAACTCAGCCGAAAGACTCTGTAGACTTTTCTGAGGGTCTGCATGGGCCCAAATAAAGATACAACCCTTCTGAGTGCCCAGGGTGGGGCAGAGGCTATGGTTCCCTGGCACAGGGGCTTATTCCCTGGCAAAGCTTTGGAGAGGACAGGCATGGGTACACAGACACATTAGGTTAAAAATCGGTATGTTCTCATACAGAATTGAATCGAGGCAGTGTATATTTTCTTTTGAGGATTACATTGTTATTCATGTTAAGATATTTATTGCCCAATAATTTGTCTAAAACGGTATTTTTTAAGTCCTTGGACTTTAGGGTCTCTTCAGCGGCCAAGGTTGTAGGTGGAGGGTCAATGTGAGTTAGGCAGGGGCAGGGGTGGACTCCAAGTGGACCAGAGAAAATCAAATGTATTCTGTTTGGCACATCAGATTTCCATGTAATGAAGAAAAGTGGGAAATCAGTGGCCAGAAAGATGGAAATCCTGCTATATTTGGGGTGTGGCATGGGGTAGCAACTCAATGTATATTCACTGGATAGATGAACAAAATTATTCGGTAAGTGATCTATTTCTTAGGGTTATTTTCTAGTCTTTCACAGTATATCAATACTAACTGTCAAAATGTGTTTGTGCACTTATTTTTAAATTGAGCATATAACCATATTTTATCTGTATGTATATCAAAGGCTAATATGCTAAGTGTCCAACTGTATGACTGGTTGCTATGATGCTCTCTGACCACCAGGGGGCAGACACTTACTTCTGGAGCTGCCTTGAGGTGCACTGGCCATTTACAGAGAAACAGGACCGCAGACCTGGCACCCACAAAGCAACGCTCAGCTTCCTCCAAGTGGGACACAGGCCCCACACCACTCAGGAGCGACAGTCCACCAAATTGCAGCCAACGCTCCTGAGACCCCATGGCACAAAATGCAGCCCACAGCACAGCCCAGAAAGGGTTGTTGTGGGCACCGGGTAATGACATCACGTAACATCACCCGGCTTCCTCTCCCTAGTTACCACTAGTCTCAGTGCAGTTTCTTCATCGAAGAACATGACTTGTTTTATAGCTAGGTGCACACATTTCACACTGTAACCAAGTGTCTGTGAAGCGTTTTCCTGTGCCTCATCTCATTTGATCCTCACAGAAGTCCTGGAGTAGGTAGATAGGAGACTCAGTAGAATCCTATTTTCTTCTCATTAGCCAGAAAACTGAGATTTAGGAAGTTTAGAAACTTGACCTGACTGAAAAGAAGAAGTGGTGGACCTTGAAAAGACTTCCGGTTTCCTCACTGAGCAGAAAATAGTCAAACACTGCTGCAGTTAAATATTTTACCTTTTGTTCTCCCTGTGTGATCTACAGTAATAATCTGCTTCATGTTGATATCTACTGCTGTGTTGCTGACAATTACCTGAAAGAGAAGTTGAGGTGATTCACTGGGCTGGAAAAAGTTTAGCTAAATCAGAAAGCAGGTCTAATTAAGCAAGTTTACTCTCTCTATATAAAAGGCTAAGTTGACTCGCGCATGCATGATACATATAGTGCTCTCACTGGCACCGGTAGCACGTGTGTGTTTCCACCTGTCATTGTCTATCATGAATTTCTATTATAGAGAAAGGCGAATAGTGATATTAAAATATTTCCTCTAATTAATTTCCTTTCAATGTGCATGAATCTGTGCACTGGGCCACTTGTACACATATATTTGTATACACACATGCATTTATATAATTACACTTGTGACAATGGGTAAATGGCAAGAACGATAAGTTGAAAATAAACAAGAGTAGGCATGTGTTGTCCTATTGGTGAATATTAACCACAGCATTCCAATGGATTCAAGAGCAATCACTTTGTTGGTGCCAGGCAGGTACTAGACTTATCAGGGGGATCACTTCATAAATCATATAAATGTCTAAGCACTGTGCTGAACACCTGAAAGTGATATAATATTGAATGTCAAGAGGAAGGGAAAAATTAAAAATAACAATTTCTTTGTTACTCAACAATGATCTCAGTCAATTGGAGGCTGTGACAAACATCTATATGAATATGCTGATGGATCCTTGCTTTTATTTGAAACTTTGGCCTTTTATTCATAACAGATATTTTGCATTAGTTTTTATTTTAAATTATTTTATTTAAATATTGTTCATATCAATGACTTTATTTTTGGCACCTGCCCCTTACATACAGTCTCAATTATAAGCAGGATTAAGCAAAGTTACATCTAAATCAGCCAAATAAATAACTCTCTCTCTCTTCTATTACAACCAGGGTTTGTGCAGGCTCTTTCTAACATGTATTAACTCGTCTAATTCTCATAACAAGTCTATGAAATAGGTATTGTTATCCTTTTTTTTTCCTGCAAGAAACTGAGGCAGAGAGTATAGCTAAACTCCCAGAACAGATGCAATGAGTAGGTGTAAGAACTTAGATTCAACCCAGGCAGGTTGGCTCCAAGGCCCACGCTCTTAGCAATTATGGGGCACAACCACCCAAAACATAATGAATCCAAACAGCTCTCCACCCCTAATAACTTCAAGAACAAGAACATGCCTCTTCTCCTTCTGTACCTGGAGGATTTCCTGCCTCTTCTGCAGCCACCACAGGTCACCCCTCCTGCACTCAGGGCCTGTCTGTTCAACATCACCTATTCTGACCTCCTCAACCAGGGAGGAGCCTGGAGAGATGTCCTGCCATTGGAGTGGGGTAGAGGCCCTTCTGGGCTCTTCCATTCCTGCTCTCTACTTCTTGCAAACTCACCCTGTGTTCTGTGTTCCGTATTAAACCAAGGAAAGCACCCTGTTCTGTCCGTGTCATACTTTGCCCCCAGGTCAAGTTCTCCATCACCTGGCTTTCTTACCTGAAGGGCCCTTTCACCCTCTGCCATAGTACTACTGGCCTATCATGTCTCCTCTTCGTATCTCTACTCTCATCTTTCTCAAGCACTTGTCCAAATTATGCAGTAAATGAAAAGAAATCAATGATGTCAAAAGATATGATAATAACTGGGGAAAACAGTTATTTCATATCTAGGAGTCAAAATTTACGGTATTGGATACAACGTTTCACCTTATCACGTCTAGTGCTGCTCTTCGTTAGGCGCGCTCTATACACAGGCTGGTAAAACATGCAGGTTTTTTTCTAAGCCAGTTATTACACAATATTAAAAGAACACAAAGTAGCAATAGCGGAGACTTTATCGAGTCATATTACTTTGGGGTGATTAACGTTGATATATTTCTGTAGAGAGCAAGGTTAAAGAAGCTTAAGTCGAAGATCTTGGACAGGGAAATTCTTGGTACTTAACCTTCAAATGGAAACCTGGAAAGGCAAATGCTTCCATCCACCCCCATCACTATGGAGTCATATGTCTCTACTCTTCTAGGAGTTAAAAATTTTAGGAGTCTTTTTTTGTTTGTTTGTTTGTGTGGGGTGGGGAGGGGAGAGTTTGTTACTGACTCACAAGAAATCTCTTAAGGCTAGTTTCAATGTGCAGTCTTCCCTTTCATAGTGACAGCAAAAGTGTGCTTCACAAGTTAAAACAGCTTATCCTCAAGTGTGTGGTGGGAAACACGTACACCAGTTTGATATACGTTTGTGTGTAGAAAGGCTGGGGACATTTACAAAGAGAGCTTTGAAACAGTAAAATCCTAAATGCTCTTTATCCTCCAAATGTGTTACCTGAAAGATCCAGCAAACTGAAAATGACAAAACACACTTTAAAACATTTTCTCTCTATGTGAGCTAATTTATTATATAGTTGGAAATTTCGGACTTGCTCTCTAAATAATTTATTGAGCAAAAAAGAAAAAAACATATAGAGAGAACTCATGAACATGGACAGCCGTGTGGTGATTGTGGGGACAAGCGAGGTGGAAGAGTGCACAGGGGGATAAATGGTGATGAAAACATAATAAAATAAAATAATTAAAGAAAGAAAACACTGGCATAGAGAACAGTTCCTCTTGAATGCTTTTTAGCGTCTTTCATCGTTGAAGTTTCTTTCATTTTCTCTGCTAGTGAGTCTTACACTGTGAATTGCTAGAAAGGAAATATAGTCATATGTTGGAAAGAAAAACATTTCATTGCCTCCTGTGCTATGATCTGAGCTGGACCATATCTACTAGAGTATACACTGAGCTGTGTATAGTAATCAGATGTAACTATAAAACAGGAAGGTTCTGCTGTTTTCTTATACTGTATGTGTGCAGGAGACAACTCTGGAGATGATAATCAAGTGGAGTTTTAAGGGTATAAGTATTAAGGTAGCAAGTCCCAGGTATAACAATTTAGTAAAGTAGAATTTTATGAACTGTTCATTTTTGGATGAACTGTTCACTTTAAGGGAAATATGAAAAATACTGATATTTTAAAGTAACAAGAAAAGAAATCAACAAAATATCTATCCACTTAATTACTCACAAGGATTTTCTGGAATTGGTATTTAGTTGTACTCATGCAAGACTAGAGACATTTATAAATGGCTTACAGTTTTCCCATCACCTTTACTGTTCTGGACATGACCTAGGGCTGACCACTCAACTCAAATGCTCTTCATGATTTGTGGACCCAATTTCTCAGAACAAACATATGCAAGTGTCTTTTAAAATAAAAGAATTAATGAATAAGTATCTTTAAGATTATTTATTATAAATAAACTATATTTCTGACTGAATAGCAACATCATCAGGTATTTAAGCCAAAGCTGGAATATGGTTGTCTAATAATATATAAAAGAAGGATGATCACAAGACATTTTTATATATATGAAAAGAAAGAGAAGATTGAGTGGTTCTGAGTCTGAGGCTGTAATACAACATATTTCAGTTCAAATATAAACAAGATTATATTTTACTATTATGTCAGTACACATAACATTATATCACTCCAGCCCTAACTGCTTTGGCTCAGTGGCTAGAGTGTCAGCCTGTGGACTCCAGGGTCCTAGGTTAAATTCCGGTGAAGGTCATGGACCTTGGTTACAGACACATTCCCAGTGGGAGGTGTGCAGGAGGCAGCTGATCGATATTTCTCTCTCATCGATGTTTCTAATTCTTTATCCCTCTCCCTTCCTCTCTATAAAAAATAAATAAAATATATATATATTTTTAAAAATGGTATCACTCCAAATCAAGATTTATGAACTCAGAGAGCAAACCAATGAAAGATTTTTGTGTGACAATTGACAGTGACAATAGAGCCATTTGACTGGGGGGGAAAAACCCACAAAAAAACTTTTTTAGCTATTTGGATCTAACACTGGTAGCTCAATCTTTTATTAATTTTACAAAGATAGTGACTAACTTATAAATGTACTTAAAATTATAACATCCAACCTGATAGCTTAGGTTTACAAACTGAGATAACAAAAGGAAGCAAAAGGCCAATTTGCATAGAGGAGGCAAGTGGGTTCATTGGAATCAACAGAGGTTAGTAAAATGCAGTGACATATCCAAAACCTATATCTGTTAGAAAAGCTGAGGACACCACGGGACGAGCGCATTATATCAATGAGCGCAAAGGCAAAATGATGGCAAAAATGGAACACTTGTAAAAAACTGAAAGTTAGGTTGGCATGATACAAAGATAGGCAGCCACATAGGGGACTTGGCAGCAATATGGAGTGAGAAGCAGATCTATAATTTCATTTATCTGCTCTAGATCCCTAAGCAGGCTGGCTGGAGGAAAACTCTACTGCTAATGTGTCACGCTACACAAATGAGTTGCTAAAGAAAGCAAGGAAACTGCAAAGGAGAGGGTGAGGAGAGCGCCACGCAGATGGTGGCCCACTATGCGGGATCAGTTGTTGCAGCTTAAGTTGATGGAATTCCCATCTGCGATGATACACACAGAAATAAAAATCGCCCTGTTTGTCCTCTATTGTGTAAAATGAAAATGCAGATAATTTAAGCACATTTGCAATAAATAGAGACGGGATGTATGAGGGAAATAAGAGGAATAAAAGCAGTCTTCTAACTAAAAAAAGTGCTTGTTTAAATTCAAGTATTTTATCGTTGAAAGTATTACACATGTCTCCTTTTTCCCCAGCTGCCCTCATCCCTCAGCATATGCCCTCACACCCCTACTGTCTGTGTCTATTGGTTATGCTTATATACATAAAGAATATATTTTCTTTTCTTTTCTTATTTTTAAGTCCTGACCTGAGGGTATTTTTCCACTGATTTTTAGAGAGAGTGGAATAGAGAAACACTAATGTGAGAGAGACACTTCGATTGGTTGCCTCCTGCATGCACGCCACCAGGGCCAGAAGCCAGTAACCCAGGTACATGCCCCTGATCAGATCCAACCTGGGCCTCTTCAGTCCACAGGCTGGCGCTCTATCCACTGAACCAAACTGGCTTAGGGCAAGAAGTGATTTTTATAAAAAAAATAATTTCACATTATATTAAAATAAATAAATGTGGCGATAGACTACAACTTGAAATAGAAACAAATAATGTTATTGATTGTAAAGTCTAAATTATTTACCCTGGAAAATCTTTACAATATAAGGTTCCTTGAACATGATAAAAGTACTGAAAATAAGTGTTGTTATAATCCAATGACGCAGAGATCACTAACTTGTTTTGTTAAACTGAAATCACTGGTATCACAAACATTTAAAATATACATATTGATGCTAATGAGTCTTCAACTTA
>PVJC01007605.1:0-50949 GCA_004026665.1 Murina feae | reverse complement strand
CCCAGTTTGGTTTAAAAAATGTGCTCTGCTTGTATACGACCCCTCGAAAGTAGCATGGTGGGAACAACGTCTTTAAAATTGCACGGAAGCTAGAGAGGGAACAGGC
The DNA here is from genome assembly GCA_004026665.1 of Murina feae. Taxonomy (NCBI): domain Eukaryota; kingdom Metazoa; phylum Chordata; class Mammalia; order Chiroptera; family Vespertilionidae; genus Murina; species Murina feae. The sequence goes on along the minus strand of PVJC01007605.1, from coordinate 50,843 downwards.
CTTGTGAAAGTGATTGCAGCTGAGTACAGTGTCCAGCAGCTGACATTTATTGAGCCTTATACTATGCCAGGCACTGTACTAAGAGCTTTAGGCATGGTGTCTTTATATCGTTAACAAGAGGATTGTTGGTTATTCCCATTTTACAGCTGGAGAAACTGCATCCTGGACAGGTTAACCTGCCCCAGATCACAGCAAGTGAGAAAAGAAGCTGGGATTCAGAGTATCCTGTCTAAACATCCAGAGCTCTCACCTCTATCACTGTACTACTAGAGGGCCCCGTGCATGAGATTCGTGCACTGGGGAAGGGGGGGGCTCCCTCAGCTCGCAGTCTGGGACCCCTCTGGGACCCCTCGCTCCCTGGCTCCTTACTGCCACCTCCGCTGCAGGCCAGAGGGGCTCCTGCCTCTGCCGCTGTGCTTGCCAGCCATCAGTCCAGCTTCTGGCTGAGCTGTGCCCCTCCCTGTGGGAACGCACTGACCGACAGTGGGTAGCTCCTGCATTGAGCACTGGCATAGCGACCATAGCGACAGGTGGTTCTGCTGTTTGGTCCATTTGTATATTAGGGTTTTATTAAATAGGTTTATTACACCCTATAGGATATAGGATTTAGGATAGACTAGGATAGGCTAGGATAGGGTTGGGCTGGCTGAATAGTTGCCACAGCAGGATTTTTGTTTGGTTTGGTCAGGAGAATGAGGTTTCATGATCATGACAACCTTTTCTGTCTCCCCAGGTTGGTGCCCAGAGTTGAAGGGTGCTGCTGAGTTGCTCCTGAAGTGTTTCAGATGGTTATTACTAGGAAGGGGTGTTGTGACATGGGAGTCTGTTTCACAGACTTTATTCTTTGGTTTTCTGGCATCTTCCTGTACAGTTCTGATCCTATGGATTAGTAAGACTTCTCTGTCATTGGTAGTCACTCCGGCATTTCCGTCAGGGTTTTCCTGGTTTCTCCCTTCTTCTACAAAAAGAATTAAATTCTGTGGGATGGCAGTGTTGTTGGGTGTAGGGCAGAGAGGTCCATTGGATGTAAGGGTTGATGGGACAAGTCACCTAGTGTCTTTGGGTCTCAGGTACTGGATTGGTAAGACATTTGGACTGGATGATTTAAAGCTGAGCTATTCCGTGGGTAAAATGTCCTTGAAGGAAAGAAAGATGTAAGAAATGAAAGATGGACAAATTACGGGGAAAATCATGCCATGTCTGGTTGGGGGAGTCAGATCTCAAAGCCTCAATTTCTTATTGTTTATGTGCTTCCTTGCTGTCTGGTTCTGCTTAAATAATTAGTTCATCCCTCATTCAGTTAATCAGCGAGAGCATTTTGACTCCTGTTGTGTGTCAGGCCACATGTAAGGTGCTGGGATACAGTAGTGAACAGGATTGGTGTGATCCTTGATGTCACTGAGGAAACCAGAAAAACTACATGAAACAAATCATCATATAAATAAATATGCAAGTACAAGTTAGGGTGTGCAGTGAAGGGAAAATAGTGTGTGAATGAAGATTATAATGAGGATTTCAAGTTAGATGGAAATCTAGGCAGTTAATTTGTACTGATGTGAGATTTTACTGGAATGACAATCTTGCATTCTCAGGCTATAATTAGAGGTACCTAATGAGTTTGAGAACCTTTGAGCAGTATTTGTTCGTAATCAGAATGTCACCCACATTGAAAGATACGAAAATCAGATAGGGAACTTTTTCAAGTAGTTATTCTGCCTACCTTCAGGGTACTTAAAGCTTGAATTCTTCTGTAATGCTTAAGTTTTCCCTCTCAAAGTGAACTGTTGGGAAGCAAGCATCTTTATGTGAGATTTGGACTTGAGGATGGGATTTGGATGTTTTCAGGGAAGCCAGGCCCAAAAAGGTGACGGATTTTCTAACTTTAGATAAGCTACGTCATTATCAAAAGTATACAGTGTAGTTTACACTTTACAGACTGATTCTTACCTCTTAGGAGATAAAAGTGATGATGTGGTCTGGGAAATGTAAGCTGTTTAATATGTGAATATTTCAGTTGAACTTGTATTAAGCCAATACAAATAAGCAGTACACTCAGCAACGGCCATCTGCATACAAAGCAGTGTGTGCTAGGTGTGCCCTGGGGAAGAAATAAAAAGATGAATTTGAGAAAGTCCTTGCTTTCAAGGTTTCAATTTAATGAATACTAATACTCAGATTTACGTGTTGTTTTTCTCCCCTTTTTCAAAGCACTATTATGTTAGCCCATTTGGTTCTCAAGAGCCTTATATCATGAGCACATACATGGAGAAAATGGAGATGTAGCGGTAAAATCTCAGACATGGCGATTAATGACATAGAGGAGGGAGAAGGAGCTGAATGAGATTTCGGGTGGTAGTTTACCATTTTGGAGCCATGTGTAGAGGTGATGGCTGAAAACTGGCATGAGTGAGATTCCTGTGCAGAGACTAGACTAATAACAGGAGGAGGCCTGGGATGGAGCGGGGGAGAGGAGGCTGCCTTTGCAAAGAGACCTGAGGAGTGGTCAGGGAAGTGAGAGGACAGTCAGAAGCAGGGTCCCTGCAGCCATGGGGAAGAAGGGGTGAGGAAGCGGTTAATACTGTGGAGTGTGCCTGTGAGAGGAAAACTGAGTACTGTCCATTGGATTTAGTAACTGGGAAAGTGTGAGTTGAGAGGGAGAGGTTGAATACAGTTGAGGAAAGCATTGTTACTTGTCAGTACAAAGTTCCACAGGCTAGGACAGTGGTTCTCAACCTTCTTAATGCCGCGACCCTTTAATACAGCTCCTTATGTTGTGGTGACCCCCAACCATAAAATTATTTTCGTTGCTACTTCATAACTGTAATGTTGCTACTGTTATGAATCGTAATGTAAATATCTGATATGCAGGATGCATTTAGGTGACCCCTGTGAAAGGGTCGTTTGACCCCCAAAGGGGTGTCAACCCACAGGTTGAGAACCGCTGGGCTAGGAGGAGGGCCACCTCTTCTGTAGTAATAGAGGAGACAGGAGTAATAGAGGTGACTGACCGGATACAAATCAGTACCTTATCTTGTAGCCCTGAGCAATTTCCAAAAAATTGCCAAGAACTGTTCAATTCCTATAAAAATCAGCCCAGTTTTAGTTCACTCATGTAGTCGTTTTAGAACACCATACTACAGAAGCATTTCTTCTCTCCCTTTCTTCCTCCTCTCTCCTTTAATTGATATAATAAAATCTGCACTTATATAATTTGATGAATTTGGGCATGCCTACATCTGTGCAGCAATCCATACTTCTAGGTTTCCCTGTGCCTCTGGTTTTTTTTCTGGTATTTTGAATCTGGTGAGTGAGCAAAGCCATTATATAAATAAAAGCATACATCATTTAGAGGGGACTGGGAAACATTAATCACCTAAGGACAAGAGTATTCAAGCTATATGAAGGATACAGCATGTGGTTAATGTTGAGTGAGCAATACAGAGGGCAGAATAGCCAGAAAAAGGTCAGCTGAGCAAAAAGGAGAAATAGGCTGGATTTGAAGGAAGACTTGAGTCTGAGGAAGGTATTCAAATGGGAATGTCCAAGAGCAGGATTGATGGGTAAAATTGAGGCATCAACTGTTTTGAGGGATCGGGGAAGCTGTGAGGATCAATCATCCCAGGAGAGAGCAAAGAAACGTTTGGAGGACAAACACAGTTAAGTCCTGGCATAAACTAATTTATTTATTGCTTCCTTCAACTCAGAAAGTAACCACTGAATGGATTGAAGGTCCTAGGAATCGAAGGCCCTAGACTGAGCAGACAGCAGGTAAAGAGAGCCATGTGGGCTCTGAGTTGATAACAGGAAGGGCATTTGGGTTCTGGCCCAGGTTGTTTTAATCCTGCTGCTGTAGCTGTCGGTGGGCACTGCCGTGTAGCACTGTGCACAGCAGGCCTGGCATTATGGCATCGTCCCTGCCATCCAGCCTGTCTGGAGCTCAGTTTCCTTGTCTGTAATACTTTCTTGCTCACCAGAGTTATGATCTGCTTCTCCTATTTCAACCACAGAAGTTTCTTATTTGTACTTTACTTTTATTGGGACTGTAGTGATTTTCATTCTGGACCTTGACTTTGGCTTTTATTTTTTGCTGTAAGACTAAAACAGCCAGAAACGGAATCATTTTTACATATTCACAATTAATACTTCCCTAAGTCATTTTCCATTTGCATTATATAACTTTCCATATTGCTCATGTGTTAGAACCTAAGAATTTATATTCATCATTTATTCTGGAACTCAGTCTGACTTATATAGACGGATGCCTGTTGAGACAACATAGTGCCTTCCTTAGAAATTCAAAATATTTAGTCTGTATATCACTTTCTTTTTTTAAAAAAATATTTTACTGATTTTAGAGAGGGAGAGAGAGATAGAAACATCAATGATGAGAGAAAATCATTGATTGGCTGCCTCCTGCACGCCCCACACTGGGGATTGAGCCCACAACCCAGGCATGTGCCCTTGGCTGGAATTGAACCCAGGATCCTTCAGTCCGCAGGCCAATGCTCTATCAATTGAGCCAAACCAGCGAGGGCTGTATATCACTTTCTGCGGCATAAAAAGAATATCTGTTCTCTCCAACAGCATTTTGAGAGGGGTAGGGATTCGTGGGAAGCAGTAACTGGCTGGAAGTGAGGTCAGGGAAGGCAGTATTAGGAGAGATTGGTGTGGCCCAGAGGAGTGACAGTGGGCTTGAGCTTGGTGCAGCACTATTGCTTGAATCCCGAAATTTGGTTCTCTCATTGTAGTTTTGTGACCACGGCAAATTAACCCCCGAGTTTCAATTTCTTTAGGATAAGGATGTCTGTCTCATAGGGTACATGTGCTCTTGGGTATGCATGCAACCCATCTAAGGGTGCTGGGAGAAAATGTTAGAAGTTTTATTTCTTATTTTAAAAAATCTCTATATTTTATACATGAAATGTGGTATTTACAAAATGCTAGAACAATAGTATATATACACAATATTGAAGGAGCACATGTTTGGAATGACAACAGTTTTTACCGAAGTGTCTTGTTGTGATCCTTAGAATTTTGAGAAGGTAAGTGAGTAGATAAAAGCTAGGCTCATGCTTGGAGGCAGCTGTAGAGATGAATTAAATTTGGGATGGGGTTGAAGAGCTTTTGGTGAGTTGGCTCTGGGAAAGGAATTGAAATGTATTGGATTTAGGGATGTGTCTCTGGGAGTTCATTTGAAAAATGGTGGACAGAGTAAAACTGGCATATGTAACATTTGAATTACTTTGTGAAAGTCTTAAACGGTATGTTCTTACACTATATCATGTGTTAGAAGTTTGCAGGGGATAAAACCCAGAAACATGAGTCATTGTTAGAGAATTGCTCTTGGTGCATGGATAGTTTACCCACAGATAACTGAGAGCTGACTGTATGCATGTTTAAGTTAATATTTATTTATATTGTATGAAGCCAGAGGACAGGCATGTTAACTATAGGTAATTAATTAGTTTTGTGTTTCTTGTTAATTTCAAATTGCTTTATAAAATGATAATTGTATTTGCTATCTTTTCTTTTTAGATAAGTCTAAAACATAATGTGTTCCTTTTGGGCTTTTTTGAGGGGAGAGTAGCTGTGTGTAATGCATCCTACCACTGCAAAGACAGCTCTGTGAGGTCAAGGGTATTTGTGCTTTAGCCACCCAGTGCCCAGCATATAGGAGGTGTTTGCTGAATGACTCAATCTTTGCATCTCTGTAACCTAGCACAAAAATAGATGTGAGATACCCAGTAAATGTTTATTAAATTGAGTTGAAAGATGTGAGCACAATACCAGAAAAGTTTGGAAGGCCAACAACATGACATCAAAATGACCAGTATGCACTTAGTGGGAGCACAGGAATTCTCTAAGAGCAAACTCACTTGATAAAGTATGTATTTGAATAGCTAGCAGGTTGAGCAATATGTACAGATATAATTTAAAAATTATATGATTAAGAAGGGAAGAAGGATATGGATTATTTTGATACAACTGCTTGTTGTACTTTAATATCACCACTTGTCCATTTCTCTGCAGCCTCTGACAATGTCCTCATGGCTTATAGGACACTTCTTTTGGCTTCTTTACCTTTTTTAGCTGGTTTTATAGCCTGTCCTTAATCCTTATGTATATATATAAAAGCCTAATATGCTAAGTGTCTGACTGTTCATTCGACCAGTCACTATGACGCGCACTGATCACTAGGGGACAGATGCTCCCACCAATGGGTTAGCTTGCTACTGGGGTCCAGCCGATTGGGTCTGGGTAAGATGGGCCAAACATGCCCTGAGGCCCTCCCACAGTCCCTCCCTGGCTGGGCAGCCTTCCTTGGTTCCTCCCTGTCTCTAAAATATTTCTTCTAATTAATTTCTTTTCAGTATGCATGAATCTGTGCACTGGGCCTCTAGTATTTTATAAGTGAACTAGAGCCCGGTGCACAAAATTCGTGAACTTGGGGGCTGTCCCTCAGCCTGGCCTGCACCCTATTGCAGTCCGGGAGCCTTTGGGGCATGTGCATATTCTTAGTGCTGCCACAGAGGTGGGAGAGGCTCCCATTTCGCTTGCCAGCTGTAAGTCCGGTTTCTGGCTGAGTGGCGCTCCCCCTGTGGGAGCGCACTGACCACCAGGGCACAGCTCCTGTGTTGAGCATCTGCTTCCCTGGTGGTCAGTGCGTGTCATAGTGACTGGTTGTTCTGCCGTTGGGCCACAACCGGCTCTCCAACATCCTCCAAGGGGTCCCAAGAAGGTGCAGGCTAGGCTGAGGGACCCCACAAGTGCACGTTTGGGGCCTGAGAGGGACATGGGAGGTTGGCCAGCCCGGGAGGGACCTCCGGAAGGCTCCAGGGTGTGTCTGGCCTATCTCCCTCAGTCCTGATCAGCCGGACCCCAGCAGCAAGCTAACCTACTGGTCAATGTCTGCCTCCTGGTGGTCAGTGCATGTCATAGCAAGCTGTTGAGCAGCCTTAGCATATCATTAGCATGTTATGCTTTGATTGGTTATACGGCCAACTGGATGACTGTACACTTAGCATATTAGGCTTTTATTATATAAGAGGATATGCAGTTGACTCTTGAACAACTTGGCAGAGGGTGGGTTAAGGGTATAGTTGAAAATCCTCAGAAAACTTCTGACTCCCCCAAAACTTAACTACCAGTAGCTTATCATTAACCAGAAGTCTTACCAGTAACATAAACAGTTGATTAACATGTTTTGTATGTTATATGTATTATATAATGTATTCTTACAAAAAGGGGGCTAGAGAAAAGACAATGCTATTAAGAAAATCATAGAAAAAGAAAATAAATTTACAATACTGTATTTTTGAAAAACCCATGTATTTATTGAAAAATCCATGTATAAATGGACCTGCATAGTTCATACTCTTATTTTTGTGAGATTTTCTGGTTTTGACTCTCTTATGGATAGAATCAGTGATGACTCTAAAATCTGTATCTTTAGCTCTGTCTACATCTTTAGTCCTGTATTTCTGATAGTACCCTAACTCTATTCTTATCAGTGTTATATACACTTAGTAGCCAACCCTCTACACATGCACTCTCATAGGTTTCTGTTCTTTCTCCTATATTCCTCATATCTCTTGTTAGAAATGTTGACATTAATCTTCAAAGATTAATATTCACATCTCCTATATCCTATTGTCTTACCTCAGGAAAGTCTCTACAGTTGGTCCTGCTGCTTCTGTACTACTGCCATAAACTCTGAACCTTTTCATTCTTCCCTTGGATTCTTGTAATAACTACATACCTGGATTCCTTTCTAGTTTCTTTTCTGTGGTGACCCAAGTAATCATTCTGAAAAAATAAATTTGGTCAAACGCCTTGCTTAAAAACCTCTCTCATTCTATCTACAACATATTTCTATATTTCATTTGCATTTCTAAATCCCCTCATATTTCCCGTCTTTCAACCATGTCAAGGTACTTGCGATTTCTCATTCTGTGCTCATTCATGGCTCTCTGTGTGAGGCAGGAGTGGAGGGAGGAATCAGAGTACACAGGGATACATTTAGCTCTGTCTGTGGGACCAAGGAGTACTTCACTTAGAGGCTGCAGCTGAGTCTTGAAGTTCAAGGTTACTTTAACAGTCCATGTAGCTCCTGGGCAAGTATGCACTAATTCTTGTTCCAAATTTTATTAGCTAGTCTTAAAGATGTTTTCTTCAGACAAACTTTGGGGTTCATGTATCAAGTACTCATACAAAACAAACCAGTAACCAAGTTCTAGTAACATTTTGTGATTGGGATTATATTTGGTTTAGAGGTTAATTTTGGTGGAATTATATTTATCCTTTAAACCCAGGAACTAGTCTGTCTTTTCATATTTGCAGGTCTTTTAGTTTTTTTCTGTAGCAATGTATATATGTATGCATATACGAGTATATATATGTGTGTGTGTGTGTGTGTATAATACACATGTTTAAAGTTTGTACATTAAATGTTTAAAGTTCCTTTTGCTATTGTGACTAAGAAATTTTTTCTTTTCATTTTCCAATTACAAATTTTTATCATGTACTTAATATCAATATGTCTTAGTGAATTCTCCCTCTAGTTCAGTGGTTCTCAACCTTCCTAATGCCATTACCCTTTAATACAGTTCCTCATGTTGTGGTGACCCCCAACCATAAAATTATGTTCATTTCTACTTCATAACTGTAATTTTGCTACTGCTATGAGTCATAATGTAAATATCTGATATGCAGGATGTATTTATGCGACCCCTGTGAAAGGGTCGTTTGACCCCCAAAGGGGTGGCGACCCACAGGTTGAGAACCGCTGCTCTAGTTGGATATTTTTCAGATGGTTCTTTTGAATTTTTATTTTCTTGTCAGCCAATTATCTGTAAACAACGATAGTTTTGTCCCTTTTTCCAATATTCATACTCCTCATATTTTTTCTCATCATTGCATTGGCTTCTGTGACTTCTGCATCGGTGGTACACTGTAGCCTTCCAGGCCAGCATCTTCACATCGCCTTCTCTCTGTATGTCAAATCTCCCTTTGCCTCCATCTTGTAAGAACAATTGTGATGACATTTATGGCCCACCAGATAATCCAAAATTGCTTCCTCATATCAAAATCCTTAATTTAATCACACCTGCAGAGACCTTTTCCCCAAAAAAGGCAACATTTCTAGGTTCTAATAATTGGGGTTGTGATACCTTTGGGGTCTTTTTTCTCCCCTGTGAGATGGAAAAGGGTTCAAGTGTACTTTCATCAAGGCAGTCCTGGGATCATTTATCAACCTACTATAGTACTTAGTGTTGTCTTGAATTGCCCTATTCTTGAATATCTCTGTATTTTTGTAGATACTGTTATTACTGCCTATAGTTCCCTCTCCTTGACTCCTTGGCCAGAAATATATGAATCCAGTCAACTCATCATGGTCAACCTTATGTGATCCCCCCCACCCCCCACCCCCACCCAGACAGAGGACTGCATTTGCCTGTTTGTTTTCTTAATATAGTCTATGTACTTCTCCAGTAGCTTTTGACATGGGAATAAGGTGTTATGGCAAAGTGACACAGGTAACTTTCTCATAATTTCCCTTGATTTGAGCAGATACCCAGTCTGTGTGTCTCTAGAACTTGACCTCTCAGTAAGAGTACAGTTGAATTGACTTTGGTATTTATCGGCCGGGTGTAAGAAATAAGATAAAAGGAAAATGTTAATATGCATAGTTTTGTATGAACAACAAAATTTTAAGTACTATTAAAACATACATTGTATAGTATAGTTTATGTAGAGTGCTTTCACTTGCTTTCCTTGTTTGCTTCTAAAGGGAGTTTTATTTGGTGTTTATTATCACCCCAGTTTTACAGTGAAGCTGAAGCTGGGGTGTTCAGGAACTTGTCCCTTTTTACATGATGAGTAAGTGGAGGTGGGGCAGCATCAGACCCAGAACTTATTGGCAGGGTTCTAAAAGGAGCAAGTTTATTGAACATTTTTTTATATGCAGTTAAACTAGTGTTGCAACTAATAGTACCTTCAGTAGATCATATAAAGCATTTAAATAAAACAAGTACCTGTCATCTTTGAAACTGCATGAAACAGAACTGCACCCCAGCAGGGACCCCAACCCTGAAGGGACTATGGCCAGCCTGAAAACGGCCCTCAGCCCCTCACCCAGACTGGCCAGGAACCTAAGCGGGATCCCCACCCTGATTCGGGACATCCTTCAGGGCAAACCAGCCGGCTCCCACCCATGCACCAGACCTCTATCCTATATAATAAAAGGGTAATATGCAAATTGACCCTAATGACTGGGAATGACTGGTCACTATAACACACACTGACCACCAGGGGGCAGACGCTCAATGTAGGAGCTGCTCCTGGTGGTCAGTGCACTCCCACAAAGCTCTGCTCAGCCACAAGCCAGGCTGACGACTGCCAGTACAGCAGTGGTGGTGGGAGCCTCTCCCGCCTCAGTAGTGCTAAGGATGTCTGACTACAGATTAGGCCTGCTCCCCTCTGGCAGGTGGACATCCCCCGAGGGGTCCTGGGCTGCAAGAGGGCACAGGCTGGGCTGTGCACCAGGCCTCTAGTTGGAAATAAAATACAGGAATGCTATTTTAAAGACACAAATCAAACTTAACTAGTGGTGGGAATCAGGCTGCAATTAGTTGGCGTACTCCCTGAGATTATTGATTGTAGGGTGACCAGCTCATCCCCCTTTGCCTGGGACTTTTCCTGGTTTTAATTCTGAAAGTTTTGGGTCCTGGGAAAACTCCTCAGACCCAGGCAAATCAGAATGGTTGGTCATCCTAATTATGTCTCACAAGTGGTGGTGTACTGGACATGGGAATAAGTTTGTCATATATAAAATATAAGGGACTCATTTAAATCTGAATTCCAGTGAACATCAAGTAATTTTTCAGTATATGAATATCATGTCAAATATTGCATGGGATACATGTACTTTAACATTTGTTCATTGTTTATCTGAAATTCAAATTTAGGCATCTTGTATTTTTATTTGTTAAGTCTGGTAGGCCTAAGAGCAGGGAAATTTTGGTGTGTAAATTGGACCTAGATGCTTCTTTCTTATTTTTTTAAAAATATATTTTATTGATTTTTGTTACAGAGAGGAAGGGAGAGGGACAGAGAGCTAGAAACAATCAGCTGCCTCCTGCACACTCCCAACTGGGGATGTGCCTGTAACCAAGGTACAGGCCCTTGACCGGAATCGAACCTGGGACCCTCGAGTCTGCAGGCCGACGCTTTATCCACTGAGCAAACCGGTCAGGGCTATATGCTTTTGTAATGAACCTTAGTCTTCACACATTTGTCTACTTGAGGAAGCACCATCTGGCAGTTTCCTTTTCTGGGGTACGACTCTTGTCCTTCCAGTTGTGAGGGCAGGATAGATGCCAGAGGTTAGGATGAAGAAAAGAAACTAGATTTGCCTATTGCATTAAAATGTGTGTGTATGTGTTTGTATGTATGTATGTATGTGTGCTTGTGTTTGAAGCAGTTAGTTCTTTGTCAGGAAACCCAACCCAGATCTGAGCCCATTTCATCTTGGTTGGATAAGTCTGTGAAAAACTAGCACATTCTCATGGATCACCCATAGTGTTTTTAGATTGTATGTTAAAAGTATGTTTGTTGTTTTGCGGGAAACGAGTAAACTCGTCATATCGCTTTTTATTTATTTATTTATTTTTTAAAATATATTTTTATTGATTTTTTACAAAGAGGAACGGAGAGAGACAGAGAGCCAGAAACATCAATGAGAGAGAAACACCGATCAGCTGCCCTCCGCACACCTCCCACTGGGGATGTGCCTGCAACCAAGGCACATGCCCCTGACCAGAATCGAACTGGGGACCCCTCAGTTGCAGGCCGACGCTCCACCCACCAAGCCAAACCGGTCAGGGCGTCATATCGCTTTTTATACCAAAGCGCGGGAGTCGAGTTTTTTCCAAAAACGATATGGAGGGCCTGGTATTTCAACAACAACGAAAATGTGCAAGACAACTCAGATAGACTTTGCAAAGTCAGACCATTATTGGATTTCTTTCTTCCCATTACGACGCGATTTGGCGGGAAAATGCCTGCTTACAAAGTGGTATCTTTAAACAATCTTTTGTGGTTTTCACAGCACAAATTTTGTACTTTTTGTTATATCTAATCCTAAGTATCGTAAATATAATTCTTTTCTTTATATTCTGAATGTTCATTGCTAGTGCACAGAAATACAATTAATTTTTGTATACTCATCTTACATCCTGCAACCTTTGCTGAACTCTTTGTTGTATTAGTTATTTAGTGGGTTACTTAGGATTTTTTTCTTTTTTCTTTTGGGGGGGGCAGGCATTTTAAATCCTTTTTTATTATAAAGAAAACCGTACAGGACAGTAGAGAGTAATATATTGAGTCTCCATATACTTACACTTAAGTTAAATAAGTATTAATATTTTGCCATATTTGATTTACATTCTTTAACTGAAATGTTGTGATAGGAAATTACAGACATAAGGGTTTTTTTTTTTACCCTGAAGTAGTTCATTATGCATCTCTACTTTGCCATCATGATCAGAAGTCCCCTAGAATTTTCTATATGTTGCAGTCATATCATCTGTAGATAAAGACGGGTTTTTATCACAAGATTTATTTTATAATTCAAAATGCTAACATACAAAATTAAATTTCATGAGATAACATCATTCTCCTGGATTCCTAAGGTGCTGCTGTTCTTTGCAGCTCTGATGCCTGGCAGGACCTTTTGTTTTCATTGTGCCATTTTCCTTTACGGAAACCTTCGGCGGTTCCCCATGCCCTTTATGGCAAAACCCCAGGTTCTCTGGACTCATTTTCCAAAGTACTACTCAATCCATTGTCAGGAAACAGCACCGCTTAGTGAGCTGAGCTTTGCTCAGTTGGGAGTCTTGGCTTCTCACCAGCTGTGCCTGGGCAGATTTGGAGGTGTCCTTGTCCTTAAAACTGCAGAGTTAGACTATTAACTTTTTAAGTATCATGTCCTTTCGTTTGAATATATTTATTATAATAGCTGTTCTGATGTTTTGTCTGCAAAAAACAGACATTTGGGCCCTCTGAAGGACGATTTGTTGCCTGCTTTCCCCATATGTGTATATGGATCATACTCTCCTGTTTATTTTACATGCCGTGTAACTTTGACATAAACTGGCTATTTTACAAGCTTTTTAGCAATTTTGAATTCTGATTCTGAATTCTGATTCCCTCTTTCCCTTTTCTACAACTTCTTGTTTTGGTGGTGTTTGCTTGTTTATTTGTTTAATAACTTGGCTGGCCTATTTCAGAGAAGTTGATCTTTTCTATAGCATGCATCCTGTTGCTCTGCAGAGGGCACAGCCGATCCTGGATGCTACATACAGTGTATTAATCTACCTCTCCTAATGGCTGTGTAGGATTCATGAGGAAAGGGACTAAGACTTTTGTTCAGTGATGCATTCCTTGTACTTAGAGTAGCATCTCAGTAAATCTGATGGATGCAATGTATAACATGACCAAAGTTTATTGCCTTCTTGCTTCACAGCTTAACCTAAATTGAAAAGTATCTAGAACTTTTTGCTACCTAGAGTGAGAGAGTGGGAGCTCATTGGGAAAGAATTCAGAGACTAACAGAAGTTCCTCTGGGCCAGGAGAGGAGGCTATTGTGAATATGCAAAGTGCTGCCATCCTTAAAGTAAAGAGATTGAAAAACAGGACATGGGTACAATTTTTGTCTCCAATTCATTTGTAGGTCTTCTGGCTTGCTCCCTCCTGGCCACTGGATCTAAATGTTTGTAGATACTTGGAGTTAGTTTGGAAAAGCTGCATTTTTACAGAATGGTGTGAAAACTTTTCTGCGGCTACTCTATTGTTAGTAGATACAGTACAGAAGAGTCTCTCAGATAACAAGCGTGGGTAGGATTTGACTGCTGCTAGTGCACTAGCTGCTGATTGATGGGGGAAAAAATCTTCATTTGCCTATTAATATGAAGAATTTTTCTTTAAAGTTATTTAAAATGATTTTGAACTTAATTTCTTTCTCTTCTAGATTCTTACGGAAATCTGTTACTTCTACATTTTGAGCACTTATGAATAACCACGTATCTTCAAAACCATCAACCATGAAGCTAAAACAGACTATCCACCCCATTCTTTTATATTTAATACATTTTATCATATCACTTTATACTATTTTAACATACATTCCATATTATTTTTTGTCTGAGTCAAGACAAGAAAAATCAAACCAAATTAAAGCAAAGCCTATAAATTCAAAACCCGAGTCTGCATACAGATCCGTTAACAGTGTGGATGGTTTGGCCTCAGTATTATACCCTGGCTGTGATACACTAGATAAAGTTTTTATGTATGCAAAAAACAAATTTAAGGACAAAAGACTCTTGGGAACACGTGAAGTTTTAAATGAGGAAGATGAAATACAACCAAATGGAAAAATTTTTAAAAAGGTAAGGTGATCTTTCGTTGCCTTTGAATTTTCTTTGCATAAGATGAACTTTTAGAAGAGGTGGCAAGGGACAAGACGGGCCTGCTTCTATCGGATTTGCTCACATGGCAGGAGAAACAGGGTAGGAAGGGGGCTAGACTGTGTTCTAACCTCTTCGTAGTCGCCAGCACCAATTTGTCTTGAATTTTCACTAAGACATTAGTAACTCTTGCTGGTGTGGAGCACTTCTGCACCTGCATGCCTACCAAGGTTTGGATAGAATGTCTAGGGCAGTTTTGGGTAAACTGGCAGTTCTAGAAGCACCTGTGTGTACTTGATATTGCTGTAGGTTTTAGGGTGGCACCTGCTGTCTGTGGCACCTGATTTGAATGCAGCTTACATTGGACACTTACCATGTCTTGTCCTTGGGTTGTGGCAGTTGCGTGGATTTTAAGAATTTCTTTCCACAGATACAGAAGAACCTGCCATTATTGATTTGAAGCAGGGGATAAGACATTCTAAAGGCAGTATAACATAGTGGTTAAGAATCTGAACTCTAAATCCAGAGTACAGGTTTAAATCTCAACCTTTTCACTTACTAGCTATATGACTTTGGAAAAGTTATTTAGCAAATTTGCCTCAGTTTCTTTATTTGCAATATGGAGATAATGATTATGGCTGGTATTTATTAGCATTTCTTTGAGCAAGGCTGTTGTAAGAGCTTTACAATATATCAACCTAGGTAAAACTTACAATAGCTCTATGAGTTAGTGTTATCAGACTTACTTTAGATGACAACAGGGAGGCACAGATAGGTTGAGTATCCTACCCAAGGACATTACAGCTAGCAAGGGGTGCAGCAAGAACTGGAACCCAGACTGTCTTGCTTTATTTGTGATTCATCAAACTTTTCCAGAAGCCTTTAAATAAACTCTGGTACAGAAATCTTATTATATTTCCTTGTTTGAAATTAGGCTCATTAGAAAGTGAATTAATTTTTAGGTTTTGTGGATAATATTTTCTGTTAGCCTTCTTCAGTAGGAAAGAGTGCTAAGGCTGCTTTCTGTTGGTCTGAGTGGCAGCTGAGGGAAGGTCTGCAGACTGGACAGTGGGTGTTTCCACTGCACATTAAACAAGCTAGGCTTTTCTCTGCCTCCTGGTCTCTTTCATGCACCCATTGTATTGCAGCAGGAACAGTGAAAGGGGGACCTTTTACAGCTGATATAAGAGTGGAGTTGTGCAGGCCATGAGTGCTTGCCAGCAGGGAGTGCAGACGTATTTTTTGACAAAGTGTGTCTTCATTTCACAGTTTCCATATTTGAAGACAATCTTTAGGAGAAGAGAGCTAAGGTAACAATATCTAAATGTTTCCTCTCGGTTTTGAGGGACTGAGCTTTGGGAATTAACACTAGAGTGTATCTGATATGTTTGAAGCAAAGATACTCAAACCTTTATTTCCAATTAATGATCTGAAGCTTTGTTTCCATTTTAACCTAAAAGTATTTGAGCTACAAGGGGGAAGGTAAGTGAAACAAAGCAGGCAATGTGTCACCAAGATAGGCCTCTTTGTAGGGGGCACAAGTAGAAGGACAGTAGCAAAGAAACAGAGGCTTAGCAAACTCTTTCAGGACTGTTGTCTTACATTTTAAATGTCATATGGTTTTATGAGACTGTCACAGAGCTAAGCACCTGGAATGTGTCAGCACCTCCTGATTGCAGCCTCCCCAGCACCAAATGCATTGTTCCAGCATATTTTGAAATGAATAACTTTGAAACTGTTGGTCTCCAGAGCATCTCTAAAGTACATGTACCTGAAATAGAACAAAGTTGCAAAGTATAACAGAAAAGAGCACAAGGCTGCTTCAGACATGGTGATCCAGCCACCAACACATTTTTTAAAATATTTTTATACACATTAGTAGAAAACAAGTAATTACATAATCAGAGTGCTTAAAGAAAGATTTCACTATGACATTCCCTTTAAATTATCCAAAAAGATAACAGAAGCCCTTTTTTTGGTTTGTGGGGATTGACTTTGCTGTCGTTTCCTCGACCTCAGTGCCTGCTTTTGTCTCATTTCTTGCTGCAGTCACACTTTTTACCCTGTTTACATAGTGCATGAGTTGAGTAAGCTAATTCTTGCAGCACACTTAGCACCTAGCAATTGCTAGTAAAAGTTGGCTGCCTTCCTCATTACCATCACCATGATGATTACCAGCCATCCAGATTGCTTGAATATTTGCACTTTCTATGCCGCCCTCTCCATAATCTCTCTCTGTATATATATAAAAGGCTAATATGCTAAGTGTCCCTCTGACCGTTCAAGCGGTTGCTGTGGCACACACTGACCACCAGGGGGTTGATGCTCAATGCAAGAGCTGCTGAGATGCGCACTAGCCATTTACAAAGAAACGGCACCATGGACCTGGCACAGACAAAGCAACACTCAGCTTCTCCCAAGTGGGACACAGGCCCCGCCACCACCCTGGAGCAGCAGCACACCAAATCTCAGCCAGTTGCTAAGACCCCATGGTGCAAAATGTGACCTCCCCAGCCTAGCCCAGAAACAGTGGCTATGGGTGCCAGGTAATGACATCACGTAGCAATTCCTGGCTTCCTGTCCCTATCAACGAGCTTCCTTGCAATTTCTTCAGCCCAGGAACACGACTTGCTTTATAGCCAGGTACAAACATTTTACACTTTAACCAAATCTCTGTGAAGCGTTTTCCTGTGCCTCATCCTATTTGATCCTCACAGAAGCCCTAGAGTAGGTAGATAGGAGACTCGGTGAAATCCTGTTATCTTTTCATTAGCCAGAAAACGGAGATTTAGAAAGTTTGGAAACTGGACCTGACTGAAAAGAAGAAATGGTGGATCTTGAAAATGACTTCAGGATTTTTTACTGCACAGAATATAGTCAAGCACTGATGCAGTTAAATATTTTACCCTTTGTTCTGTGATCTACAATAATAATCTGCGTTGTGTTGATATTTATTGCTCTGTTCCTGACAGTTACCTGAAAGAGAAGTTGGGGTGCTTCACTGGGCTGGAAAAAGTTTAGCTACATCAGAAAGCAGGTCTAATTAAGCAAGTTTATTCTATATCTATAAAAAGTTAAGTTGACTTGCACATGTGCAATACATATAAAGCTCTTGCTGGCGCCAATTGCACGTGTGTTTTGATCTGTCATTGTTGATTGTGAAGTTGGTTAACACTTCTATTATAGAGAAATGGTGAATAGCGATATTAAAATATTTCTTCTAATGAATTTCCTTTTAATGTGCATGAATTCATGCACCAGGCCTCTAGTTTGTTTATAATGATCTTTATTTGCAGAGAGAAAGGTTAAATGAAGCCAGCTGTACTTTGCTAAGGAGGCAGGAAAATACATAATTTTGAAATATTTCTCTTCTAAATGGTTATAGTAAAAAAAAGTCCCGGTGCCTATAGAGGTTAGGCTCTCAGTGACCTGGAATTTGATCTTAATAGACTGTCTTATTCGTCAGACTCTTGAATGGTTATTTATGTGCTTTTACAGACTGCTCTGTATGTTATCTTTATTTATTCTTATTATTTTCTTTTGAGATAAGGGAGCCTCATTGTTAGCATTATCAAACATCTAATCTCATATGCTCCTGAACAAAATAAATTAAGTTCTTGTGTTCCAGGCAGTGCTAGTGTGAATGATCACATTGATATTTACACATGTGTATCATACCTGTTATGGAATAAAAATGCAGCCAATTAAATGTGAGGGAGGAAAGCTACTATAGGGATAATCTTAATCCTCCCCTTAAGTTTACAGAGAAGGACAGACACAGGTAGTGCGTGCTCCTTGAATTCTGTGCCCCAGGAGGCGCTTTGCCTTATCCTAGTTCCTGCCCTGGCTCAGCGAGTTTGAAGGACAGAAAGAGCAAAGTTGTATTTACAGGAAGGGAGCCAGGGAGGAGGGCTAGAAATGAGCACAGGGAAACCTGCACTGCTAGGTCCCTTAGGGCCGTTAGGCTAGGTAAGGACTACATTCCTACCAGACAGGGAAAACACTGTGGAGTATTAAACAGAGCAATAATCTGGTTTGTATAGTAAAAAACAACACTTGTTACTGTAGCGGTAATGGGATGGAATGGAAGTGGGTTGCCTAGTCAGCATTCATTAGTTCAGGGGGAGAGGTGGACTAGAGGTGGTCAGGAATGGACATAGAAATTTGGGAAGCTCTTCGAAGCATAGTCCTTGTGAGTTGGGCTTTTGTCAGGGACACTTCAGCCATTTTAACACCTGAGAAACTGCTGCGAAGAGAGTGGGTACAGATGGGTGAAGGTTGTTGAACTTGGTGGTAGGTAGTTAAGAGAGTTTCTGTTTAATTTCTAATTTCTTGGTGAAGTATCATCACCTGGAAGTAAAGAAGGCTGGCAGAAGGTGAGAAAATGAAGATACTAGGGAAGTGGGATTGGATTTCTAGGTGGTGAGATCTATGATTCTGGATTAGCAGTTGTCAGAAGTATAGGCAGGGAATAAATAAATTTAATCTCAGACTGGGCTCACCGTAGAGACACAATTAGGGTTAGAAACTGTTCCCGCACAAATCAGATAAAATTATGGGTTCCTCTAAGTGTAACATTTATGGGAAAGATGACTACTAGAAGATTCAGTGTTTTAAAGAATTAAATGAAAGTCAGATTTTGGTCGTACTTGCATTAAACTCATGATTTGGTTTCTTTGCCACAAGGTGGCATCCATCATATGGCTTTACATATTTGGACTATATATATGACTAGAGGCCCAGTGCACGAATTCGTGCACCAGTGGGGTCCCTCAGCCTGGTCTGCGGGATTGGGCCCAAACTGGCTCTCCGACATCCCCCGAGGGGACCTGGATTGTGAGAGGGTGGAGGCCAGGCCGAGGGACCCCACCAGTGCATGATTGGGGCTGGGGAGGAATGCGGGAGGTTGACCATCTGGGGAGAGACCGTGGGAGGGCTCCAGGGCATGTCCGGTCTGTCTCAGTCAGTCTGATTGGCTGGACCCCAACAGCAAGCTAACCTATCAGTTTGAATGTCTGTGATCATAGCGACTGGTGTACCAGTCGACTGTCTGCCCCTGGTGGTCAGCGCACATTATAGCAAGTGGTTGAGTGGCCTTAGAATATCATTAGCATATTATGCTTTGATTGGTTGAATGGATGACTGGACACTTAGCATATTAGGCTTTTATTATATAGGATAGGATAGGATGTCTTTTTGAAATACATACATTCTCTGACACTTAAAAGCCACACATTTAGATTCTTGAACCTAGGAGGTAGCTGGGAGGTAGCTCATACTTATTTTTAGAGTGTAAATTTTTTTTTTTTAAACAATAATCTTTATTAGTGTACTTTCAAAGGTACATGTAATCCTTAGCTACCACATTTATGTAGTTACTAGAGGCCCAGACTTGTCACGCCCTCGGGACCCATCAGTGCACCTTCTGGTAACTGGTTGTTTGGTCATTACAGTGTTACGGCGTTATGGCCACTGACCTTTTATAATACAGATCATTTACTTTTTCAAGTTTACATGTATTTTCTTCCAAATTGTTGATGAGCACATTTTTGTACTAATCGGGAACATAAATAAATTAACATGTTGTTCCTGTCCCTGGAAGAGCCAATTAATTCACTCAGATCATCTCATTCTAATTCTGCTTTAAGGGCTTTATTTATTTATTTATTTATTTATTTTCTCTTTTGTCAATTACTATTTTTTTTTTAATTACATAAAGTTTTACAAAGATTAGTACATATATCTCTTTTTTTCCCTGCTCTGCCCCCAGCCTCCCCTACCCCCCGAGTGTAAAATTCTTAATTGCAATCCAGTTCCTGCGTATTTTGGCCCAATTCTCATCTGTCTTCTCACCCCCACAGAGCTCCTTTTGAAGTTTTGGAGCTCCCCATGCTAAACATTTTGTGGTGGTGAAGAGCAAGGTGAGAGTTTGGGACCACTAATGTTAAATAAGTATTTTAAATACAGTCGTGTTATCTATCAAAATAAGTATTTCTTAAGGTCATTATGGAATAGGACACTAGAGGGCAGCGTTTATTCTTTTTCAGGTTTTATCTTCACTCATCTTATTTCTGAAAATCTTTTAAATGTTGTATGCATTTTTGAAAATGAATATGGTTTGATAGTTTTAAGGTGTGAAACATGTATTGATGACAAGGCCATATTTGGGAATACATATTTTTGAAGTGAAAGGAGCTTTTAAATCAGTTTGTATGTAGTTGGGGATTTATAGTCTGATCTAATCTAGAGATAAAAATGTTAACCAGCTTTAAAAGGAGATTGTTACTAATGTAGACTCAGTGTTGCCTAAACTTCTAGAAAGCACAGATGAAATATTGAATATCTGGCCGTGCCAGCGAATATTTTGGTCCCAACCTGGTCATGGAAAGAGAGATTTGTTCACTTCGTTTATCCAGTGTCAGATACAGCCATTCAAGTTGAACCATCACAACCATTTTTCTTAGCCTGGGTCTAGCCAGTTTTCTTTTTGTGTATTGTATTTTACCATCTGATATTGAATCCAGAAATTCATAAGTAAAGATAAAGTAGAATTTTGGTGTCAGTAGTACTTGATACTAGGCTAAATTTTCAATTATTAGCAAATTCTTTAAATAAATAAAACCTATAAGTGAATTATTAGTATATGACCCTTGAGCCAGAAATGTGACCTTTAAGATCCTGTCAAACCCTGGATATTTTTGAAAACAAAAACAACACCCTCCTCCCCCCGCAAAAAAATACAGTTAAAGTTTTAGCATAAAATTTGAATTGTCATAGAAGATACCACAAAATAGCTAATTTTTAAAACAGATTTTTCACTTGAAACCCACTTCCTAAAAAAATAGCTTAATTACATGCAAACATAACTTTCTGATTTGTCAAAATTTAGAACACATCCTGGCTTTCTAGAAATTAATATTTTGGTTATATTGAAAGCTATTTGTATGTTTTTTGTTTGTTTTACCAGGTTATTCTTGGACACTACAATTGGCTCTCCTATGAAGATGTCTACGTTAGAGCTTTGAATTTTGGAAATGGCTTACAGGTGTTGGGTCAGAAACCAAAGACCAACATTGCTATCTTCTGTGAAACCAGGGCTGAGTGGATGATTGCTGCACAGGCGTGTTTTATGTATAACTTTCAGCGTACGTGGGCTTTCTTTTTCTTGTCTTCTGGAAGAGTGGATCTACATTATTGTGGGAGAGATGATACTGATTTTTATTATAAACTAGGGGCGCGGTGCACAAAAATTTGTGCACTCAGGAGGTCCCTCAGCCTGGCCTGTGCCCTGTCGCGCAGTCTGGGACCCCTCTGGGGATGTCCACCTGCTGGTGTGCCTGGCCAGCCTGGCTGAGGGGCTGATGGCTGTTTGCAGGCTGGCCAAGCCCTCTGGTGGGGTCCCCCACCCCATTGGGGTGTGGCCAGCCTGGGTGCGGGCCTGAGGCCCGTTTGCAGGCTTTCAGGCTGCTCACAGTCCCTTTAGGTTTTGGGTTCCTACTGGGGTACCTGGCCAGCTTGGGTGAGGGGCTGATGGCTGTTTGCAGGCTGGCCAAGCTCTCCAGTGGGATCCCTCACCCCATTGGGGTGTGGCCAGCGTGGGTGAGGGGCTGAGGGGCATTTTCAGGGTTTCAGGCTGCCCACAGCTCCCATTGACCCAATGTCCCAGCAAGGCTGGCTGGAAGCAGGTTTCTGGGGTTTATCTTCTATAATTGATACACTGTTCTTTTAAGCCGAGCCTAGGCAGGTAACAGAAGCTTGCAGCCAGGACTGCTGTTTGTTTCAGCTCTGGAGGCTTCTAGGATTGATACTTTGTTGCAAATATGATGTTGCCTGGAGCTGGGAGAAGGCCAGCCACCCGCAAACAGTTTCACTCCTGCTGCAAAGGAAACTGTCTGTTTACTCAGCTCCCTGAGTTCAGGCTTCCATTTTGGCTGGGCTAATTTGCATACAGCCGCTCTGATTGGCTGGTGGGTGTGGCTTAGGTGTCCCGAAGGGATGGTCAATTTCAATATTATACTTTTATTAGATATATCCTCTTATGAGTAAAATTCTAATGTTATTTTTCACCTTGCATTCAGTCAGTGGAGAACTTGTTATTATTTAAAATTACTCATCTGTTTTTGGAAAAGGAACTACTTGTGGATCAATTGGTGCAGTCACTGAAATAAGGGAACTTGAATCTACTAATAGGGGATTATCTGTCTGGGTATAAGGAGCCATGTCTATAAACTGCTATAATCTCTCAGGATTTCCCCTTTGAAGTTGGCATCATTTTTGTTAAGCCACTTCTATCAGAGCTAGCAGTTGCCCTTTAAAACACTTACAATACTCAAAACCAGGTGCTAGGTCAAACAATAGAGAATTTTTATATTGTGTTTATTTGCCTGGTATTCATGATGCCTCAGTCTGTGAGGTAGTCCTGGAAGCTTAGTTGAGATTTCTTGGTGCCAAAATGTGATGTTAAGCATGGACACTGTCTTATCCTTTAGGGATGGGGAATGTTCGACCTGTGGGCCATATCAGGCCTGATAAATCTTTGGGTCTGGTCCTGCCAAGGTCTTAGAGGTGAGTTAATGAAATGTTTGACCAAATAGAGCAGACTAATTTTTAAGTTAATAATTTTGTATGGCTCTAAGAATTATGTTAAAACTATCCAGATGACCCTTGGCAGGAAAAAGGTTCCCCATCCCTGTTCTAGATGCAACAGAAAAGGTACTTTGGCCAGATTTCTTGCTGTAAATGCCTTCACTGTTTTTCCCCCCTTTAAATTGTTACACCTTTTTATTTTCACCAGTTTAGGTTTATAAAGTGTTTCTTTTTTGAGAAGCTTTAAAATAATCATCTCTTAAAGTCACTTTAAGACAAACTCTATTGAATTAAGCAGAAAGCAAATAAAAATCCACCCTATTGTCCTAACCGGTTTGGCTCAGTGGATAAAGTGTTGGCCTGCGGACTGAAAGGTCCCAGGTTTGATTCTGGTCAAGGGCATGTATCGTGGTTGTGGGTACATCCCCAGTGGGGGGTGTGCAGGAGGCAGCTAATTGATGTTTCTCTCTCATCGATGTTTCTGACTCTCTGACCCTCTCCCTTCCTCTCTGTAAAAAATCAATAAAATATATTTAAAAAAATCCACGGTATTATTTAATTTCAGCATTTTAAAGAATGTTTTCCTTTAGATTTTTATGCTTTGGCATAAGCAGTACTGACACTTCTTCATGCTATTACTGTAACATGTAATACCTTAAATATGACAGTGTTATCTTAATTGGTATATGTTTTTTTTCATATTTTAGTACCAAGTAGTTAATAACTGAAATTTGACATTTTAGAAGTCAAATATGATTATTTCCAAGACAGTCCCATAGTTACATCTATAGGTAAAACAAAATAAAATTAAATATTTTTAAATTTTAAAATATTGGAAACCTTGGGGGAAATTAGGATAGGGGAAAATTAGGCATAATGTTAATTAGTATATTAAAAAATTGGGAAAACAGTACAGTTAGGTCATAAACTATGGATCTAATGATGGATTCATTATGCTCCCTTCTGACTCATATCCACTTTCAAAGGCTTTACCTACATTCAGTATACCTTGAAATGTTCAAGTATTGACTTGCCCTTCTTTTCCCTATAGTTGTTACGTTGTATGCAACGCTAGGAGGTCCGGCAATTGTTCATGGACTAAATGAAACAGAGGTGACCAACATCATTACTAGTAAAGAACTCTTGCAAACAAAGTTGAAGGTGAGTACTGGAGTTGTTTTAATAACTGTCCGATACTTTGAAATTTTCAGTGTCATGAGCTCTATTGGTGACGCTTAGTTCTTTTATGATCTTTAAAATCCTTATTATCATTATAAACTTATAGGAATATCATTTTATTCCTTTAGTAAAGAAAAAGTGGATTTCATATATACATATAACTAGTGCAAGAGAGTTAAAACAATTATTAATATTCCCATATCTAAGGTGGAGTTTATAGACCTCTTCTTTATTGTGCTCATCTATTTTCTAGTCTATTTTAATTAAATTTTAATGGGTTATTTTTAAACTAATAATTTTATTTCCAATGCATTGAGTCATTATGACTTTTGAGAATTTTTTAAAGGGAAAAGAGAGACTTTATGAAACTACAGGAAAAATGGGCATCTTTAATTTCTAGATAACTCCCCATTAAAAAATAACTTCTGATTAAAAATAAAATACACAAGTTTATAAGTGAGTGCCATTCCTCCCCCTTCTTCGGCCTCTCTTAGCCTCTCTTTACATAAGAGGATTGGCTCCCCTGCCGTTCCGGCAGCCTGTGTTTACCAGTGCACGCCTGTTTTGTGAGGAAGTAACTTTGTTGATCAGGGTTTTACGAAAGAGCAGAGATACCAGTAAATCTGGTGCTAAAAAGTAGTAATTTAAATTTCAGACCAACATTTCTCCATCTGAGAAAGGGGCATTCATACCACCCCCCTTTATTTTGAGGCAAAAAGTTAATAATTCCTTGAATATGGTAAACTGCTTTTCTTGTGACCTGGACCATTTGCTAAGCTATTTCATGAAGAATAATGGACATGGTGAATGCTTGTGTGTTTCCAGGATATAGTTTCTTTAGCCCCACGCCTGCGGCACATCATCACTGTCGATGGTAAGCCGCCTACCTGGTCTGAGTTCCCCAAGGGCGTCATCGTGCACACCATGGCCGCAGTGCAGGCTCTGGGAGCCAAGGCGAGCACAGGTATGTCTCAGCTCCCTGTCCCTTCTGTGTGCTCTGCAAGGGCCAGAATAATTTCTAGACCGTCTCTCTGGGAGTAAGATCACTCTAGGTGTACTTTCTTTCTTTTTTTTTTTTTAATATATTTTTTTATTGATTTTTTACAGAGAGGAAGGGAGAGGGATAGAGAGTTAGAAACATCAATGAGAGAGAAGCATCGATCAGCTGCCTCCTGCACACCCCCCACTGGGGATGTGCCCACAACCAAGGTACATGCCCTTGACTGGAATCGAACCTGGGACCCTTGAGCCCGCAGGCCAACGCTCTATTCACTGAGCCAAACCAGTCAGGGTTCTAGGTGTACTTTCATCTACCCTTTCAAGAAAGGTGTAAGGAAAAATACAAGCAGTAATCTATGAACATTCTGAAAATAATATTTATTTGAACTTAGTTTTAAACACATACTTTATACAGTTTTTCCATTTCCTTTTTCAGGTAATTTTAGATGGTTTAAAGTTAGTTTTATAAATAATGGCATTAAACTTGTCCTCTGTGGAATAATTATTTGTGAGTATTAAAAGATAGCTAAACCCAAATCCCTCCTTTTATTCTCTGTTCCAATGCTCTTCCAGAGGGGACATCTTCTTATCCTCCAACTAGCACACCTAGGCATGGTGACTCCGGGATTTCCTTCTCTCAAACAGGTGTCAGAAAATGTTAGCAAGTATATTGGTGTTTAAGGATATCGTAGAAAGCTGCTTAGATGCTGGAGTATACAATAGGTCCTCGGGTTACATCGAAGATCCGTTCCTATGGTGCGATATAACGCAATTTTTGCCATAAGTCAGAACCCACCTATATCAGCACCTACGTCACTCACATGGAGCACACACATAGCAGTAATGAAGTAAAACAGTAAAAAAAAATTGAAAGATAGCAATTCCTGACGTTTATTTGTGGTAAATAAATAAATAAAGCACATATGTACATATGTCGAAATGACGAAACTTTTTTTATAAATAAATGGGAGATGCGACGTAACTATGAAAAGATGTACATCGAGTGCGATGTCACCCGAGGACTGCCTGTATTTCCTTTCTAGTTGGACACTTAGTGACTAATTCAATGTAAGCATTGGCTGAACTCTGGAATGGGGTTATGCTGACATTAATTTTGGGCAGATTGAATTTTAAGTGCTCATGGGGCATTCAGATGGCACTGTAGTGGGCAGTGACTGTACAAGTCTTGTACTGCAGTGAAGTTTAGAGTTAGGAGATTTAGAAGCTAGAAGCAGTTAGTTTTTTTGTTTGTTTTCTTCTACCAGGGATGGAGAGCCTCCCAATTCACTTCAAGGGGCATAGCCTTAGCCTCCAAAGGCGATGGGATTGCTTGCTGTCAGTACCTTCAGTTTAAACTGCTGCTACGGCAGTTAGGTTTTAATTAGTTGTGGAGTAGGTGAGGTCACCCATGGAGAATGGTGCATTCAGATGCCACCCAGGATTGGTTAGAGAGGAAGGGAGAAATCATCTCAGTGAGGCAGGAATCAGCAGGACCAGGTACACAGGACAAGTCAGATGACACAGAGAGGGCAAGGGGACCACCGACTTAGCAGATGTCACCTCAGAGAGCAAGTTCCAAGAAGTGGGATGAAGGCGTCTCTTCTGTAGGATGTTGGCTGCTGTCCTTAGGCTTGTCAAATGGAGGATGTTGTCCTTAATCCGGGATTCCGAGTGTAGCCAAGTTAACTTACCACTGCGAAGCAGAGAAACATTTTTAGCAAATGTCTAGGTACCCTTGTCTATCCACCCCAATTTTTAGTTGCATATCTGGACTAGCCTTTTATCTTCCTACCTCCTTCATTGCCTTTCTTAAGTTAGGGAGCCATATAGCAGCCAAAGCAATCCTTGTCCAGGATGATGACAAAGCAACATTGCTTTCCCCCCAAGTGAAATCCTACGTCCTAGCGTAGCCTCGAAGGCTCTACATGGTGTGGGCCCGGCTGGTGCTTCCCCTTCCTTCCTGCAATTTTCTCTTGCTCGCTTCTCCCCACCACACTTCCTACTGCTCTGTACTTATGCCAAGCACATTCGTACCTTAGGGCCTTTGTACCTGCTTATTTTCTCCTTGAAACAATCTCCCAATCTCGGGGGTTCCCTGGCTCTCTCTCCCTTTCTTCAGGTCTTTACTAAAATGCCAATTCCAGAAAGGCCTCTCTTGACTTTTTCATCTAAATGGCTTTACTTGTCTTGCTTTATTTTTCTTCGTAGCTTTTATCATATGATAGGTTTATATGTTAGTCTACCCCAACAGACTCTGTGTTGCTATTGTGCCGGGACTTGATCTGTTTTCTTGACCTGTGTGATTACAATAAATAATTGTTGAATTGAGTTAATAAACGCATTATTATGAAAAAAATCAGTGCTTTGGCTAGATTTCTTAGAAGTTATTGTGTGTGTTTTTCTCCAATACAGAAAACAAACCTCAGAGCACACCGGCACCCTCAGATATTGCAGTAATCATGTACACAAGTGGGTCCACAGGACTTCCCAAGGGGGTCATGATCTCCCACAGCAACATCATTGCTGGCATCACGGGGATGGCGGAAAGGATTCCATGCCTGGGGTATGTCTTAGCGAGTAAATTCGGGGGAGGCCAGTGTTTATGTCTGTCATGGTACACCTCCCTGGCTCTCCTCTGACACACACCACACATGGAGTCAAATGGATGCTCCGAGGGCCTTCCCATCTTCTCAAAGCTTGCTCCCACTGTAGTCCCTTTCAGGGAGAGCGTACCTGACCATTTCTTCTCACATCTCCCTTTTCTTTCAGAGAGGAAGATGTTTACATTGGCTATTTGCCTCTGGCCCACGTGTTAGAATTGAGTGCGGAGCTTGTCTGTCTTTCTCATGGATGCCGCATTGGTTTCTCTTCACCACAGACATTAGCAGATCAGGTAAATTAAGTGTCTATGACTTGAGATACAAAAAAAATAATAGTCATTTTTAACACATTTTCCTCAACAGTTTGACACTATATTATGAAGATGACAGTTCATTTTAAAATAAGCACTTGCTTTTTAGATTATAAGTAAGTTAAAATGATGAATTTATAATATGTTTTTTTAATCTAAGAACTTTATTGAATTTTAAAATAAGAATCACCTCATATAAATTACCTTTTCTCTCTCTAGTCTTCAAAAATAAAAAAAGGAAGCAAAGGGGATACGTCCATGTTGAAGCCAACACTGATGGCAGCGGTTCCGGTAAGAAATGACCACTAATTAGTACTGAGTTCTTAAGAAGTGTCACCTGCTACAGACATACATGCTAGTGGGAAAGATACTGTGGTTGAGGAGATCATATAGGATTTATCCTCATTGATTTTCTGTATTACTTGAAGCTCTATAGATTTAGTCTACCTTTATTATAACATCAGTGCGTTTCTCTAAATAGCTTCTTGTTCAAATTCTTTTCATGAGGTTTGTTTGCTATTAGTAGAAACCTGAAGCTCAGCAGGAGATAGGAGAGCAGGTTTAAGCTCACCTCCTTCTAAGCCAGTAGTGTAATTACCTCCTGAGTCCTCAGGAAAGTCTGGCCAAGACACCAAAAAAAGTAGCTGAGAAGTTGGTGCCAATTTGAATGGGAGGGGCCTGAGGGTAGGGTTAATGGAACTGAGACACAGTGATTTCTGTCCTTATGTAAGTCTTATGTGGCTTTCTGATTTTATTTGAAAGTGTTGGAAATTATGATCAGATATATGAGTGCTCATGTCTAAGTATAATTACATAGTTACTCCAAAATCAAACGTAAATGACCAGCGATTTTGGAATTTCTATAGGTATATCATTTTAGTACTATCTTGCTTTAACTTTTCAGTTCGTGTAAAAATTCAATATAATTTGAAATTGTAGAGGAAAAACTATGTGAAGTCATTAAAGTATATTTCATAGTAGTAATAGGCCTAGCAAGCAAAATATAGTGCAGACAAGGAAAAATTCTTGGGTGCAGCATTGAAAGACAAAACCCAAGGTCCTTATGCGAGCGAAGAGTGTGCTACTCTATACTAAAACCATTTCATATAGTTGTTTACTTAATGAGTTCAGTTTTTAGTTCAGAATAAATAAGATGAAAAAAAGCAATATAAAAGAATGATGGTATGTTCCAAGATGACCTAAAAGGTGGCGTGGAGAAAACTGTGAGCAGCCTGCTGGCTGTTTCCATGGCTGCTGCTGGACTGAATCCCAGGAGACGGGTGCTGGAGGTGTTAACACCGAGAAGCCTAGGACATGCCATTGCAAGGCCTTCCTCCAGGGCTCCCATATATTTCTGATTTTACTTATCGTGGGGTAGATTTAAAATGTATTCATTAAAAATAAACTTTTTTAGATTAAAAAAAATGATATATTACTGCCCAAATGCTTTTCTCTTTTTTTTTGCTAATTAGCATCTACTTATATGTTTGCTATTAAAAATTATTTTCACAGAAACCTCATTTTTAAACTAATTTTGTCTGTATCTTACAGATGTGTTCCTATAGGATATATCTTTTAAAACGATATTGATAGAACTATTAATTTGATGTGAAGATTTTAATATGTGTAAGGCAGCCGATAACATCATTAACTGTATTAACTAATTTTTATACATCTAGGAAATCATGGATCGAATCTACAAAAATGTCATGAATAAAGTAAATGAAATGAGTAGTTTTCAACGTAATCTGTTTATTCTGGCCTATAATTATAAAATGGAACAGATTTCCAAAGGGCGAAGTACACCTCTGTGTGACAGGTAAGGAAAGGTTCTCCCTCTGGACAATTGAGTTGCTTTGTTCAGATCAATAGCCCTATTAGTTGAGGTAGTGGTAAGAAATAAATTTATTTTAAAAAGTAAAAGGAATACCTGGTTGGTGTGGCTCAGTGGTTGAGCGTCAACCTATGAACTAGGAGGGTCATGGTTCGATTCCTGGTCTGGGCACATGACCAGGGACGTGCAGGAGGCAGCCGATCAGTGATATTCTCTCTCATCATTAATGTTTCTTATCTCTTTCTCCCTTTCCCTTCCTCTCCTAAATCAATAAAAACATATTTAAAATAAGTAAGAGGGACTCTTTAAAAATCCCATCTTGCATACAAATATGAGCAGTTAAAAGATTGCCATTTTATTTGACAGAAATTTCCACTTGATTTAATAATGTGCTTATATTTTATACGGACACGTGATTGGAATTATTTTAATTATTTCTCTCTGCTTTTAAATTCAATATGAATATAAAATGGCAATAAAATGTGATTAAATTTTTGTGCTTAAAGTGTTAAATGACCAGTTTTACCACAGATCTATTAATTTTTTGTTTTTGTAGTGCTTAATAGAGTAAGACTTAATTATACAATATTGTAGAATTCAGAAATGAAAGCATTGTTTTCTAAATTATTCAGATTATTTTTTATGGGAATACTAGAGGCCTGGTGCATGAAATAATGTGCACAGGTAAGGTCCCTAGGTCTGGATGGAATTAGGACCTCCCTTCCCTGGCTGCTGGCTGCCAGCCGGGGACTCCCTTGTTCTGCGCTGTCCCCTGGTGGTCAGCACATGTCATAGCGATTGAATTTCCAGTCTCCTGGTTGAATTCCTGAGGGGACACTTTGCATATTAGCCATATAGTTAGAGATAGAGATAGATAGATATATATAGATATATATAGATATATAGATATGGGTTAATATGTTTTTCAAATGTTTTACTTTATATTTTCTGCCTTACTTTTAGTTATCTCTTTAGTGAGATATATAACATACATTGTAAATCCTGTTAATATTGTTGTTATTAAATGATTGCCACTTGGCCTTTGCCTTTTTTGGTTACTTAAAAAACAACAACAAACCCTTCTTTCGATCAAGGTTGTAAGTAATCTTTTATTAGTGTATTTTCAGAAACATTTCAATTAAATATTTGAATTATTTTCTTTTTTTAATTTACCAGATATTTTTAAACAATAAACTTATTGGAACTTGAAGTAGTGAAATTTTTAAAGTTAGATTGTTGTCTATAAATATGTAGACATTTCTAATGAAGTAAGCTACAGCAAAAAAAAAAATAATTTGCTTTTAATACTAAATTTTAAAAAGATAAAATAAGATTATTCAGTATTAATATAATGTGTAGTCTAGAATAATATAAAACAAATTGCTCTGTCCATTAGCAAGGGTTTTCTATTATTATATAAAATTAAACCTGACAGTTTTGAATTCAAATACTACTTGAAAAAATGTTAAGAAAAGATCATATCTTCTTTATTTAGTTGAACTTTTACAAATTAAGATTTAAGTAGTAGTTAAGAGAATCTCTTGAATTGGGTGTGTAGCCATGGATAAGGCACTTACTATCAAAATTGGGAGATAAGTCTAAATGATTCCATTCAGCTTTAAAATTCTTTGATTTCTCTGATAATTTTTCTAGGTTTATTTTCCGGAAAGTTCGGAGCTTGCTAGGTGGAAATATTCGGCTTTTGTTGTGTGGAGGTGCTCCACTTTCTGCAACTACACAGCGATTCATGAATATCTGCTTTTGCTGTTCCGTTGGCCAGGGCTATGGTCTCACTGAATCTGCTGGGGCTGGAACAATTACAGAAGGTTAGTGCTACCACAGAGTGAAGTGTCCAGCAGAGGCTGGGTGCTCTGACTCCCTTTTTTGGATATGGGTTATTTTCTACAAATATGTAGAAGAGGGTTTATGGTATCTTTCTGGCACAGTAGTGGTAAATTCCATGTTCTGTGATTATTTAAAATAAGGGTTTAGAATGTAATAGGTATATCTAATAGCAATTCAGCTAGAGGAGTTTCTCATGCTAAATTATAAACTACGGAATATTATAAACTAATTAGCATTCTGGATATGAAGTTTTGGTAAAAAACATTGGCTGTATTCTGTACATTTATTACATTAGTTCTTAAGTTTCATTTATCTAGAAAATTAACGTGTTTTGTCTAGTTGTTTAGGTATGTGTATTAAGGCTTAAATTCAGAAATGTTCCAGGTCTAGAGAATATCGTTTCCATTCTTCCCATGATGACGTGGTTGTGGAGGAGAGCCTCCCGCTCCCCAGGTGGTTCCCAGGTGAACCCCACAGGGCCTCATGTGTCCCTTGTGTGGGAGGAAGTTACTTTGCTTCCCACATTAGATGTGTTTCTACTTTGTATTTTTTGGATACTGATAGATAATTGAACCTCTGCACTGCTGGTTGTTTCTTATTTGTCTCTTGAGTACTTCTGTTGTACTCTTCATATGCCAGGTTTATCTTGCATTACCTCCTGTATTTTCCTGTTTTCAATTCTCTGTATTTTATATTTTTTTGTTTTGTGGGAAATAAACAAGCACTCTTAAGTACCTGCATATATGGTTTCTTTTCTTGAGGATCTTAATTTCTTTTTTTAAGATTCACATTGAATGTTTAATCAGTTACAGTTTGTTGTAAATAAAACTTTGTAAAGTATTAAATATTGGTATTTTATTTCTGATAAGTGGTAGATTCTTTTCCCAGATTCATAGCCATCTTAACCTCCAGCCTGATCTTTGAACTCTCACTGCGTGAATTTCAGTCAGGTTTGTTGGCATACCTGATATGTGAGGGAGACTGAGGTTGTCATTTCTTAAGATGGGGTGCTATAAAATCATGAACCAGGGAGCTTCTTAAATGAGAGAAATGGGCCCTAATGTAAAAAAATGTGGTAGGTGAGGAGGAATCTGGGGACCTGGGGCAGGCTATATGCCCTCTAAATGGGGACTACAATTACTATGTGCTGGGAAGGTGGGCCCATTGTTCCTGGAGATTCCAACCTTTACATGTAAAATTGCTGGATTTTTTTAAAGTGTCAATTAATTTAGATTCAAAACAAAGCAAAACAAAAGAAAACTCATTGTGGCCCATCCAGCCAGTGGCTCACAAGTTTATGACCTGCTTTTAAGGATTCTTTGGGGATATCTAAACTTTGGGATAAATCATTGTTTTTGGTAATTTAAAAAAATGAAGCCATTTATTAACTACTGTAACCAAAGACTTTTTTTCATTTGCCTTTTAGTGTGGGACTATAATACCGGCAGAGTGGGAGCACCATTAGTTTGCTGTGAAATCAAATTAAAGAACTGGGAGGAAGGTAATAACATATTTTAACCACAGAGCATTAATGTGTATAGTATTAAACTTTAAAATTAGTATTGTGCTGCCTGGAAGCCAGTGTAGTTCAGTGTTTGAGTGTCAACCTATGTACCAGGAGGTCATGATTCAGTTGCTGGTCAGGGCACATGCCTGGATTGTGGGCTCGATTCCCAGTGTGGGGCATGCAGTCAATGATTATGATTCTCATCATTGATGTTTCTATCTCTCCCTCCCCCATCCTCTGAAATCAATAAAAATGTATTTTAAAAAATTAGTATTGTGCTTCATTTTCTTCCTTATTTAGAATATAAAAGTACTCACCAGTGCTCATTTTTGTCCCTTATTAATAGATAATATTTTATCTACGGCTGTATGGATGCATTTACTTTGCTTGATTCAAAGATGATTTGGAAGAATTGTGTAATTTTTATTTTGCTTATTATTTTAGTAAATAAATACAAAGCAATTATGGCAAAAAAATCAATGTGCTAAATAAATACGTCAGTTAATTAGGCATAATCATGACTTTTATTTTGTAGAAGCAAATTAATAAAATTTATTTTAAAAATTTTACATATTTTTTTCTTTTGTCTTTTCCGTGAGGTCTTCAACCCAGAATTATCAGAAGGAAATTTTTACTGTAATTTCATAAAAATCTGTTAATGCACTTAAATATTAATTACTTTAAAAAAAAAAATCCTCACCTGAGGTTATGTTTCTTAATTGATTTTTGAGAGTGAGGGTGGAGGAGAGAGAGAAACATTGATTAGTTGCACCCCAACCAGGGATTGAACCCACAACCTAGGTATGCACAACCTTTTTGGTATGTGGGATGATGCTTCAACCATTTGAACCACCCAGTCAGTGCAAATACTAATTACTTAAAAATTTTTTTATTTGATCCTGTTAACATAAATATTATTTATGATTTGTTTGAGTCATTTTTTTCTTTTATACAAAGTATAAATCCTAAGGCTGAGATGTAATTTTTTAGTGAATATGTTTAATAAATTTAAACTTGGAGTATTCTGAAATTATCTGTAAGAAAAAGTCTAAAAATATAGGAATTTGATTTGATACAGACATTTATTATTCTCTTATTAAATGCATGATTTAATACTTTTATTAGTATACTAGGGGCCCGGTGCACAAAAATTTGTACACTCGGCGGCGGGGGGGGGGGGGGGGGGAGGGAGGCTTCCTCAGCCTGGCCTGTGCCCTCTCACAGTCTGGGACCCCTCGGGCAATGTCCACCTGCTGGTGTGCCTGGCCAGCCTGGGTCAGGGGCTGATGGCTATTTGCAGGCTGGCCAAGCCCCCCAGTGGGGACCCTCACCCCATGAGGATGTGGCTAGCCTGGGTGAGTGGCTGAGGGCTGTTTTCAGGTTGCCACAGCCCCTTCAGGGTTTGGGTCCCTACTGGGGTGCCTGGGCAGCCTAGGTGAGGGACTGATGGCTGTTTGCAGTTTGGACACAGCTCCCATTGACCCAAGGTCCCAGCGAGGCTGGCTGGAATCAGGTTTCTGGGGTTTATTTATCTTCTATAATTGAAACATTGTTGCCTTGAGCAGAGGTCTAGTCAGGCAATGAAGTCTCCTGTTTGCTTTAGCTCTGTGGCTTCTATAATTAAAACATTGTTGCCTTGAGCAGTGGCCCGGCTGGCTTAGGCAGGCAATTTCAACTCCATCACTGGTGCAACAGAAGCCTCCTGTTTGCTCTAGCTCCGTGACTGTCGGCCGCCATCTTGGCTGGGTTAATTTGCATATAGCTGCTCTGACTGGCTGATGGGCATGGCTTGGCCGATGGGCGTGGCTTAGGCATCTCAGAATGATGGTTAATTTGCATAATACTCTTTTATTAGATTAGATTAGTATGATATTGAAGAATATCTGCAGAATTTTTAAAGTTTACCTGTGTAGTATATGTAATTATTTTATACAAGTGTTAGATTTTTGAATAATTGTCTCCACAGAAAAGTAGTTTAAAGCATAAATGCTTATGTTTAAGCAACTGAAGTTTTGTACCTAAAACTTCTGTTTTACATTGATGAGTTTTGTTAATTCATAGTATCTGCCTTATTTCCTTTGGGAAATTCTAATTGGGTTGAAATCAGATGTCTCTGTTTAGAAACTAACAGTTTCAAATTTTCACATGATGCATATGGGGATAAAAATACCGAATTAAGCCCTAACTGGTTTGGCTCAGTGGATAGAGCATCGGCCTGCAGACTGAAAGGTCCCAGGTTCAATTCCGGTCAAGGGCATGTACCATGGTTGTGGGCACATCCCCAGTAGGGGGTGTGCAGGAGGCAGCTGATCGATGTTTCTGACTCTCAGACCCTCTCCCTATCTGTAAAAAATCAATGAAATATATATTAAAAAGAAATACCGAATTAACTCTAAATTATTCTGCTTATTAGGTGGATACTTTAATACCGATAAACCACATCCCAGGGGTGAAATTCTTATTGGTGGCCAGAATGTGACAATGGGATACTACAAAAATGAAGCAAAAACAAAGGCTGATTTCTTTGAAGATGAAAATGGGCAGAGGTGGCTCTGTACTGGAGACATTGGGGAGTTCGACCCTGATGGTTGTTTAAAGATTATTGGTGAGTATCTCATACTTTTTTGTGAATGTGGGTGTTTCTGAAATAGTTAACAAAAGAGATGTTGTGTATTTAGAGAAGCTGCTTAATACTGTAAGAATGTATCTTTCTGAAATGTTGGTATGGCCTATTGTATCATCCATGGAATATAAAAGTTTATAGTTAGGGGTATGTGGAATTATAAAGTGAGACAGATAAAGAGGTCTCAGAATCTGTTCAGCAGCAGTGGTATCTTATTATTAGTTAATCCTTAAAGAGTCAGATCATAATAGGGAACATTGATTTTTGTGACTTCTTTGATGTCTAGAGGTTATTGGACATCTTCTCTCCTGTTGGGACATGACCTTGCCTCACCTGTGAGAATAGAGGAAGGCCTGACAACTCGATACCTTCCCTTGCTCTTCCCTGAGGTTCTCTTCCTCAGTCACTGGCATTTCTTGCCCGGGAGAAGATGCTTAGTCAGCTCCCCATAGCTAACGCACAGCCCATTGATTGACCTTATGACATAGGCCTCAAGATCATTCTCTCTCTCTGTCCCTCTTATCCTGGTAGTATGTTAGGCTGCCCCTTCTGTGACCATATAAACACTGACTCCACTGGGCCACTTCCTGCTGAAACCTGTTAGTGGTTCCTAGAGGCTCAGTTCAAGGTTCCCCTGTTGTGTGGCCTGGTTCACCTCTCCATTTTCATCTCCACTTCTGATGGTTTCTTCCTTCTCTACTGCGGTAATTTGAACTGGCACATCTCTCTTCTCTGCCTGCACTGGTCCACTTGACTGTCACTTAGTCTTCCCACAAGACTCAGTTCAATTTTTTCCAAAGCAGCAGGTTGGAGAGTCTTAACACTTAGTACTGCCATAGCGCATTGGAGAGATCTGTTTTTGCAACATGTATCTCTACAGTTAGAGTGATTTCAGGTGGCACTGAGTATATTCTTTACCTCCCTGGTATTAATGTATACCAGGAACATACCTGTTCAGCGGAATATGACCAAAGCCCTAATGAGGGGAGGCCCTTATTTAGAAGCTAATTAAAAAAAGAATATATTTAATGTCAAAATTAGGACTTAGTTTTATTACATACTTCTAATTTTAGCATAAGTATTATATTGAACTTAATTGGTAGCAAATTGCTTAGAGAATGGCCAATTTTTATGTGTCTTAAAGGTATTATTAATGTTATCCTGCCATGTATCCCCCTTCTGGCCTTGTCTTGCACAGATCGTAAAAAGGACCTTGTAAAACTCCAGGCAGGAGAATATGTTTCTCTTGGGAAAGTAGAGGCAGCTTTGAAGAATCTTCCACTAATAGATAATATTTGTGCATATGCAAACAGGTAAGAAAGTAGAATTCATGCAACTTTTTCTTAGAACATTTGGTGTGCTGTTGGCATTTCCTTCTTATATGGGTCTTCTTTGTAAAATTGTACCAAGAACTCTTCCTTCTGATCTGTTATCTCTGGGAACAGTCTCTTCTCATTACAGCCATTCACCCACCGATCCTTCCCTTTTCATGCTTCCCTCCTCATCTTCCTCTGTATTTGCTTTCTGCTTTATATCTCACTGCATTGTCTTCTGTGGTAGGGAGGTGAAGAAGAGAAAGTCCTCCTCCTTGCTGCCTTGGGACCCCTAGCTACCTGTCCCGCTGCACAGGGAGGCTTCCCAGAGCCAGTCCAGAGGAAAGGGAATAAAAAAAGGAATTGAGAGGTGTGAGCCTGTTAGGGCTCTTGGTCGGGGCTGAGGGCTTCTTCCTTAAACTGTGTTAAAGCTCATGATGACTTAGAGGCAGCTGGGAAGGGGAGTTTAAAGTTCTAGAAGTGCATTCTCAGAAAATGTGTTGGATTTTATTTATTTATTTATTCCTCACCGGAGAATATTTTTTCCATTGATTTTTAGCAAGCGTGGAATAGAGAGGGAAAGACAGAAACATTGATGTGAAAGAAAACACATCGATTGGTTGCCTCCTGCATGAGCCTGACTAGGGCCTAGGCCAGGGAGGAGCCTGCAACTAAGGTGAAAATGTGTTGGATTTTAGATTGGTGCTCTGATTACACTTTCCCTGGCAGTGGCACGTGATGTAAATATTCTCCAATGTAATGACCAAGTATTCTGTGGCCAGCCTAGGAACCTGACTACAACAGTTTATATAATAACTAGAGGCCCGGTGCATGAGATTCATGCACTGGGGGAGTAGGGGGTGTCCCTCAGCCCAGCCTGCGCCCTCTTATAGTATTCGAGTACTTGGGAGGAGGGGAGGAGTGCCCCTCAGCCCAGCTTGCACCTCTTACAGTCCAGGACTCCTCAGGGGTTGTCTGCCTGCAGCAGAAGTGGGAGAGGCTCTGGCCACTGCTGGTGCGCTTGTCAGCCATGAGCCCAGCTTCTGGCTGAGCAGCGTTCCCCCTGTGGGAGCACACTGACCACCAGGGGGCAGCTTCTGCATTGAGTGTCTGTCTCCTGGTGGTAAGTGTGCGTCATAGTGACCAGTTGTTCTACCATTTGGTCGATTTGCATATTATGCTTTTATTATCTAATGTAATAAAAGAGTAATATGCAAATTGACCCTCACTCCGTTAACCTAAGCCACGTCCACCAGCCAAGCCATGCCCACCAGCCAATCAGAGCGGCTGTATGCAAATTAACCCAGTCAAGATGGTGGCCAGCAGCCACAGAGCTAGAGCAAACAGGAGGCCAGCGATGGAGGAAACTGCCTGCCTAGGCCGGCTGTGGCCTCCATTCAAGGCAATAAAGTTTCAATTATAGAAGCCACAGAGCTGAAGCAAAAAGGAGCCTTTGTTGCCTGCCTAGGCAGGCTGTGACCTCCATTCAAAGCAACAAAGTTTCATTTATAAAAGATAAATAATCCCCAGAAACCTGCTTCCAGCCAGCCTCACTGGGAC
Organism: Murina feae; assembly: GCA_004026665.1. Classification (NCBI taxonomy): domain Eukaryota; kingdom Metazoa; phylum Chordata; class Mammalia; order Chiroptera; family Vespertilionidae; genus Murina; species Murina feae. The sequence continues at coordinate 12,021 of PVJC01007605.1, read as the reverse complement.
CTTGGGTCAATGGGAGCTGTGCCCAGCCTGTAAACGGCCCTCAGCCCCTCACCCAGGCTGGCCAGGCACCCCAGTAGGAACCCAAACTCCGAAGGGGCTGTGGCTAGCCTGAAAACAACCCTCAGCCACTCACCCAGGCTGGCCATACCCCCATGTGGTGAGAGTCCCCACTGGGGAGCTTGGCCAGCCTGTAAACAGCCATCAGCCCCTCCATCCCCCAAGGAGTCCCAGACTGCAAGAGGGCACAGCCCAGGCTGAGGGACCCCCCGCCGAGTGCACAAATTTTTGTGTACCGGGCCCCTAGTATAGGACTGAAAAAATAAGCTATGGTATCAGAAAAACCAATTTTGAAACAGACTTTGAGGTACAGCCCCAGTTAGATTTATTACATTTATAGATAAACTAGAGGCTCAGTACATGAATTCATGCATGGGTGGGGTCCCTTTAGGTGGCCTGCAGGCATCAGGCTGAAACCTGTAGTCTAAAGCACCTACAGTTCCTGCCTACTGCTCCCACTCATCCAGGCCCCACTGTGACTGTCGTGGGCTTGTGCCCAATCAGCAGCAAGATGAGTGGCCTGTGGAATTGGACTGAAACTGGCTCTGCGACATCCCCTGAGGGGTCCCAGATTGTGAGAGGGTGTGGGCCAGGCTGAGGGACCCTGCTGGTGCACGATCAGGCCAGGGAGGGACCACGAGAGGGCTCCAGGGCTCCATCTCTCTCAGTCCCAATCGGCTAGACCCCAGCAGCAAGCTAACCTATGGGTTGGAGCATCTGCCCCCCTGGTGGTCAGTGCACATCATAGTGACTAGTTGGCCAGTCAACTGTCTGCCCCCTGGTGGTCAGTGCACTTCATAGTGACTGGTTGACCAGTTGACTGCCCCCTGGTGGTCAGTGCATGTCATAGAGAGTGGTTGAGCAGCCTTAGCATATCATTAGCATATTACACTTTGTTCGGTTCTGCCGTTTGGTCTTTTGCATATTACCCTTTTATTATATAGGACTAGAGGCCTGGTGCACAAAAATTTGTGCACTCGTTGGGGGGGTGGATCTTTCAGCCTGGCCAAGGCCCTCTTGCAAACTGGGACACCTCGGGGGATGTCCACCTGCTGGCTTAGGCCCACTCCCTGGGGTATTGGGCCTAAGCTGGCAGTCATACATCCCTCTGGTAGCCTGGGAGCCCTTGGGGGATGTCCACTTGCCAGCGGGGAGCAGGCCTAAGTTGCATTCGGACGTCCTTAGTGCTGCTGAGGATGTGGGAGAGGCTCCCACCACCACTGCTGTACTGGCAACGGTCAGCCTGGCTTGTGGCTGTTCAGAGCTCCCCCTGTGGGAGTGCACTGACCACCAGGGGGCAGCTCCTGCATTGAGCGTCTTCTCCCTGTTGTTCAGTGTGTGTCATAGTGACCAGTCATTCCCAGTGTTTCTGCTATTAGGGTCAATTTGCATATTACCCTTTTATTATATAGGATGATTTGGCCTTCTAATGAAGTATTTTTGTTAATGAAGCCACAGTTCTGGGTTCTATTTGGGTGTTATTACCCATAATTGCCCTTCTCTTCCTGCTGTTGCTGCTATGTTTTGACGTTCCTGCCTTTAGCAGGCAACTTGGCTCCTCTTTCTTTTTTTTTTTTAAAAAAATTTTTTTATTGATTTCAGAGAGGAAGGGAGAGGGAGAGAGAGATAGAAACATCAATGATGAGAGACAATGATAGATCAGCTGCCTTCTGCACTCGCCCACCAGGGACAGAGCTAGCAACCTGTGTATGTGCCCGGACCAGGAATCGAACCATGACCTCCTGGTTCATAGGTTGATGCTTAACCACTCAGCCATGCTGGCTGGGCTTGTTTCCTCTTTCAACATAAATTCTCATAATAACAAACGAAAATCAGTATAATCACACTACTTTGATTTATTGCCAACTTTCTTTAGGTACAATTTCTTATTTACATTAGCTTTTATTTTTTAGCCTGTTGATGTGAATTATTGATTTTTTTTTAATGATTAATTTTCTAATATTTGTTATTTAAAAATATATATATACACATGGCACTATTCCTGTGCATATTTGAAAATGATCATGAAATGTTATAATAAGGTTTATTTAGCAATGAACTCTGCCAAAGCATTGGGATGTGCTGTGAGTCAGATAGAAAAGGTGGCTGTTGTGTGAACTCAGTATGCCAGTGCCTGGTATGCCTCATGCATTTTCTGTAAAGCAGTGAAGGATTGGCTACTAAAATGTCAGCATAATCATAATCAGTTAAATGGTGTGCCATTCAGTGACCTTGCTAAGTTATCCGTTGTCCATTTCAGTTACCATTCTTACGTCATTGGATTTGTTGTGCCAAATCAAAAGGAACTAACAGAACTTGCTCGCAAGAAAGGACTTAAAGGGACGTGGGAGGAGCTGTGCAACAGCTGCGAGATGGAAAATGAGGTACTCAGAGTGCTGTCTGAAGCTGCTATTTCAGGTGAGTGATTCTACAGTGATTCTGTGAACTGAGGTGGGATGAGAGCACTTAAGTTATATATCCCATTGTATTACAAGGCCTAGGAAACCCATCATATTTTCCTACCATTAGTAGAAGAGACTTTTCAGTCCCCTTTTCAGGCCCTGCAGCACACAGGTCATCCACTCCCATGATGCACGGGCCTCAGAATGTTCTCATTGCTGCAGCTTCATTTTCTGTTTTTCTCTACTATTTCCAAGGCCCTGCTCAGTGTCCTGGCCACTATAGACCCCAGGGAATTGTCTGAGATTCTTCTCTATACTTTCTGTACTGGGAGTTGGTTGTTTCCACTTTTGGCTGTTTTGAGTAATCCTGCTATGAACATTTATATACAACTTTTTGTGTGGATGCATTTATTTCTCTTGGGTAAATACCTAGGAGTGGTATTGCTGAGCCTATGTTAACTTTGTTGGACCTTTTGAGGATCTGCCAGACTGTTTTATAGAATATTTTTTCCAAATTATTTTTTAAAATGGTAGCACCGTTTTTACATTTCCACTAGTGTTGTATGAGGCTTCCAGTTTCCCTGCATCCTTGCCAACACTTGTTATTGTCCATCCTTTTGATAGCCATCCTAGGGGTGTGGAGTGGTACTTCATTGTGATTTTGATTTATGGCTCATTATATGGAGCATCTTTTCATATACTTGTTGGCCATTGTATAGCTTCTCTGGGGAAATGTCCATTTTTTAATGAAGTTATTTGTCTTTTTTATTATTGAGTCTTATCAGTTATTTATCTATTCTAGTTACAAGTCTATTATCAGATACATGATTTGTAAATATTTTCTCCTACTGGGCCTCTAGTATTATGATAAGAGAAAAGGGAAACGAAAAAAAATATTTGCTTAACATATAGTATATTCACAGCAAAATAAAGAAGAAATACTCAGTTATTTGAGCCCTCATTTCTGGGTTTATTTTTCTAAAAAACTGGTTTAAATCATGTCACTGAGTAAGGCCATAGGGTGTGATGCTGAGCAGTCTCCCAGCGCTGGCTTTTCAGCCTCCCCCATGTCTCTTCAGTCCTGTGGTCCCAGCCTTACTGATAGCTTTGCTCATAGAGGTTTTCTTCTTGACACTATTCCTGAAATTCTTTTAATCATTGAAGAATAAGAGCTATTGGTTATCTCTGTATTTATTTTATAAGTTAAAAAATTAACATATCTCTTGTTTCCAAGACACTTGTACCTTTCATTTAGTACTTTATTTATATGTAAATTATTATGGTTAGGTGTTTACCCTTATTAGATTGTATACGACTTATGGGTAGAAACCTTAGTTTTGTATATTTTTTAGAGAGGGTTTAGTGAAGTACTTTTACAGAGTATTTTTCAGTAAAAATTTGTTGAATGAATGCTAGAAAAATAAGTCATTCTTACTAAGAAAGTGCATTTATTCAATACTAAATCTCCCCTCCCTCCTTCCCTCTACTAGGTATCAGTGTGCTAGGAACACCATAGTGAGCAAACATTCTGCCCTTATAGCTTATCAGCGAATATCCTGGTTCAGTGACAGGAGTCTCTCTTAACTTTATTCCTTTTTAATTTCTGACGTGATTATGCTCTTTATAATAAATTCAGAGAAAACAAATAGGTGTAAAGTAAAAAGGGACTTTATTTCTTTATTCTTAATTCTGGGTCCCTCCCCTAGAGATGTGTACAGTTTATAGTTTATTATGTATTCTTTTTGTTCTAGCATCTAGATGCATATAAGTTTATCTAATATTTAAATAAAACAACTTGTCTTCTTTTTAAACCTAGCAATATGTTGTAAAAACTTTATAAACCCATACCATATAGATCTAACTTATTTTTGATGACTGAATTGCATTATTTTTTATGCCTAAACCATAATTTATCTCATTATATTGATGGACATGTATTTAATTTCTTTTTGCTATTCTAATTCTTATACATATCTTTTTTTTAATACTAGCATTTCTGAGGGATAACTTGCTTGGAAGTGGGCGGTTGCTTGTGCAATTTGATGGGTTCTCAATGACTCTTCACTAAGAATTTCAGTGCTACATTTTTCATGACTTTGCATTTGTATTTTTTCCCACACCATCTCAGCAAGTCTGGAAAAGTTTGAAATTCCAGTGAAAATTCGTTTGAGCCCTGAACCCTGGACCCCAGAAACTGGTCTGGTGACAGATGCCTTCAAGCTGAAACGCAAAGAGCTTAAAACACATTACCAGGCGGACATTGAGCGAATGTATGGAAGGAAATAATTATTCTCTTGGGCATCAGGTGGCTGCAGGGAGCTCAGATCAAATAGGAAAATACTTGAAATGCACGTCTCAAACTGTGAGGCAAACTCCATTCCTCATACTAAACCTAAACTGTTACTTCTCATGACATCACCATTTTTAACTGACAGGACGAGTAAAATGTTAAGACAGCAAACCTGTGTCTGTCTCTTCTTTCTTCCCCTCCTGCAGTTTCCTTTACCCCCAGGACTGCACTTGTCAGCATGAGGAGTCTCCTGAATCACATGGGGAACAGTGATTTTAAAACCTCAAGTTTTTAAACATGATTTATATGTTCTGTATAATGTTCAGTTTGTAACTTTTTAAAGTTTGGATGTATAGAGGGATAAATAGGAAATATAAGAATTGGTTATTTTGGGGGGCTTTTTTACTTACAGTATTTAAAAAATGTAAGGTTATGGATGTGAAATTATGTAAATTTCAAATGCTTATGAATCAAATCATTGTTGAACAAAAGCTTTGTTGCTATGTAATTATTGTCTTGTATGCATTTGAGAGAATAAATATACCCATACTTACGTTTTAAGAAATTAAGACTTTGTGAATATATGCCTGACAGTGTCTTCTTTTATACATTTATTTTCTTAAATATATATATTTTTATTTAAGGGAGAGGGAGAGAAAGAAAGGTCAACGATGGAGAGAGTCATTGATCAGCTGCCTCCTGCATGCCCCCTACTGGGCATTGAGCCTGCAACCCAGGTATGTGCCCTGACCCGGAATCGAACCCTTATCTCCTGGTTCATGGGTTGATGCTCAAACACTGAGCTGCACCAGCTGGGCTATTCATTTATTTTTTATTAGATAAAAAATGAAGTTTGGTTGGTGCTGCATGGAATGAAGTAGCAGTAGAGGGTTCTGATTTAATAGTAAAGAAGAAAACACAGCAAGTGCAGCACCAGTGCGGGTAGCTTGCCCTCAAAGTATTTGGTCTTCTAGTTAGCTGTTGAAATGAGGAAGCAGTTCTAAAAGTTAGATGGTAGAAATTAAAAAACAAAGGGTAGAAAGTTATTCTTTATTTCATCCATCGTATGTACATATGACACATTAATAATGGAAATGTACTGTGTCCCACTCCCCTAGTTTTCATCTACATGTTTAATCTATTTCACTTCCAAATTAGGAATCTTTGTTTTGATGGCTTGCGCTGTGTGTGTATGAGTGTGTGTGTGTTTTGGTAGCTTATTGAAAAAGCACTAACCCTATCATAAGCTGTCTCTATTAGAAAATGAAAAAACTTAGAATGCTTAAGATAATAGTATTCTCAACAATTTACATAATTTAATGAGGTTGAGTTAAGATTTGTAGGTTTTTATGTTTGTGTGCAACTTATTTGTAATTCTAAAAACAATGCTTGTATAATATAATCTTTTCATATGTACTGCTTGCCTATTATGTGAGCATTATTAGAAGTAATAGTGCACCAATTAAGATGTGTTTAACTCAAGACTTTAAGAAAACATAGGTACCATGTTTTTTATATGTCATTATTTTTTTGATTTCTCACTGTAGGTATCAAAAGATAAAAAGGAAAACAGTATGAACAAGGGTCTGTGTAGGGCAGTGGGCGTGTTGAGGACGGGCTTGCAGCTTTTGGTCATATCATAAACATTACATTTGAAGATATTGCAGTATGGTATTTTGTTTGGTTTTGAACTTTTACTAGTATTCTTCTATATTTATATTGTTTTGAATATTTCGCTCTTCATTATAGTGTATCATTGTTTGGAAAAGCTGCCAAGAAATAAAACTATGACGACATTAAATGGAACCTCTCTATCAGATGTTGTGATCCAAAAATTAAAACAGGGTGGGTGGAATTTGTTTCTGATGCTTTCCAGTGGTTTTAAAAGTTGTACTTAGAAAAAGAAGGTTCAGTTCTTCAAAGGATAGATGTTGATAATTGTGACTTGAAATAGTGTCAGATAAATATGTAGCTTATCACTGATTTGGAATAAACATTTCAGAAAAATATAATAAGGCTGGTTCCATTTTAATAAATTTTAAATAATTCCTTTCAGTCCCAAAATGTCAGATGTCACAGCAGAATATGAAATTAAGTATGTACAATCTCTTTTCAGACAAATGACTCTCTAACCCAAACCATCTTTTCTTAAAAATTTGTTTTTAAATACATTTTTGTTGATTTTAGAGAGGGGGGGGGAGAGAGACAGAGAGAGAGAGAGAGAGAATATGAAAGAAACATTGATCAGCAGCCTCCTGCACGCCCCACACTGGGGATTGAGCCTGCAACATGGCATGTGTCCTGACCGGGATTCAAACTGTGATCTGGATCCTAGGTCAGTGCTCAACTACTGAACCTTGCTGGCTGGGGCTCTAACCCAAACCACCTTAAGTGACTTGTAAATGGTATCTTAATACTACCCTTTCTAAAAGAAAAAAAATTGGTTGGTTTACTAAAAAAAACAACAAATCCTAACTACTGTAATTCTAAGAAATACTGCTTTAACCACAAGGTACTTGAGGATGAAAACTTAGAATTTCAAAGTCAATTGCTAAATCTAATACACATCTGAATATAGACTAGATCTTTAAAGAATGGTTCCCTAAGGACTCCTGTTTTCTGTATTTCTGGAGATGACCGTTGCTGTGACAGTAAGTAGCGATTTGTAGCACATAGATGGTTGACTATCTTCTCTTCCCTACAGCTCCACTCCCCCACTGGAATTTTTAGCTAAAACTTCATTAAAAGATTTTTACCAATCAATAGAACAAAACGAAAGTGGAATCTACTTTCTAAGTACTTGGTTTTTAAGTAATGGATTTGCTATCTGTGATCTCTAAAGTTTGCACTTTCTGCAGCAATGTTTAAAAATAGATGAACTTGGGCATAACCTTGCTGCTAAAATTCACAAGATTTTATAGTTTTAAACAATTAGTCCCTGTGATGCAATGTTAAAAATTTAAACAAAAACTGATGTATGGGTTCATTTGTGAGAAAGTTATGTACATCTGTAATGTTTTAAAGGGGTTTCCATTTTAAACTGTCACATGGCCCCACATTGAAATGTAACACTTTTTCTGTACCTACCAGTGATGACTTACTATGAGTTCATTTTCAGGGTTTTTTTTGGTGATTGCGGTTTTCTCCCTGAAGAGGTGTACATGAAGAAGCTGCATCATGTAGACTATTTATTTGTAATTTGACATGAATTTTGAAGAATAAAGATGTGTTAAAAACATTTCTAATATTAAAAGTCAATATTTGGTCCTAAAAAAAGGAAAAGCTCCCTCCATTCTTGAAATCCTGGTTGAAAAGGGAGTTTGGGGGGGATTTTCTTTCTTGACTTAGCAATCCATTTGAAGGGAAGTTTTTATTCTAGACATTCTGTTCTTAATCTTCACTTCTCAGCAGTCTTTCATTCTGATGTTGCCCCAACCTGGCCAGAGTTCCTCATTTCCGTTCCTTCTGGTTCTGCCTGCACAGAAGCTCCGCATTCGAAGTCCGCGCTGATAACGTGTTTCCTACCCCCTTCCACAGCATACAGCCGTGAATACAGAAAGTAGGAAAGTTAAAATTCGGCCCTAAAATGTGTGTGGGGTTAGAGGCAAATGTAGCATATTGTGTGCTGAACTTTAACCCTTTGATTGTGGGAGAAAGTTCGATGTGATATCTCAGAAACTAATCTCTCTATGCCTTCAACTGCCATTTAATGTTTGTTTCTGACAAAATTGGGCACATGTCCCTGTATACTAACATTTTCATAAAAGTAGGTTTTTGTAATCCTGTAATTTACAAAACTAAGCATCTAGCAGCTTTGATGTGTGTGTGTGTGTTTTAAATTGTGCGTCCTCTTTCCTCAGGTTATTCTTTTAAACATTAATAGCTTAATATTTCGACAGCCAAGCACATAGAATTTTAGGACAATGCAGGCCTATATTGTCGTGGACTTCCCACTTCCCATTGAGAAAAAAAAAATGTAGCTATTGGAAGGGCAGCTGTGAAAGATATGTCTTGTGATACTGCAAGTTCCATATTCTTCATCAAAACGGTGAAAAACCTATTGCTATATTGCCCAAATATGTTGATGCCCAGCTTTCCAAATTTTATTCATAAACACCTGTGATGCCAAAGTCCTTCCTTGCAACCCTCATGGCTGTATTCTGGACCTTTTCATCCCACAAAAATACAGTGTCTGAAATCTGACAGCAGGAGGATGTTGACTATTAAAGGCCTGGATGAGATCAGAGAACGGCTTTAACCTGAGGCCTGGCGGGGCAGAGGGCTCAGGCTGGCTTGCAAAGGACGAGTGGGGTGGGAAGGTGCTCATGTGTAGAATACCCAATTCTAACACCCAGCAATGTGCTGTCTGGTGCTGAGGTGAGCCTCGTGATCTCTCAGCTGCCCACTCTTGCTGTGGCTTTCCCTAAGTGATGCACTTAAAGAAAAAAGCTATTTGAAAGTATTTTTAGACAAGAAAAATTAGTTTTTTATGAATTGCTAATTTAATATAATATATTTTAACTTTTCTAGCATTTCAGAAATAGAAACTAAAAATGAAAATCATGTACAGAATATTTAGAGAACATACTATAGGCTGAATTATATACACCCAAATTTATATATTGAAGTCCTAACCTCAGAACGTAATTGCATTTGGAGATAGGACATTTAAGGAGGTGTTAAAGTGAGGTCATTAGAGTACAATATGTCTGGAGTCCTGAGAGGAAGAGGAGAATAGGACAGACACAGAGATACAATGAGAAGACAAGCCAAGGAGAGAGGCCTACTTCACCTCGATCTCAGATTTCCAACCTCCAGAACTCTGAGAAAATAGACTTGCTGTTTAAACCTGCCAGTCTGTGGTATTTGTTACAGCGATCCCGGAAAACCAGTGCAGGACATAATTGGGTTATGGCTATTGTTCTGTGACTTGCCTTCTTCATGAAGAGAGTGCATTGGGCATTTCCTGTGTCAATATGCATAAGTTGATCTGATTAAGCAATAAAGTGATCTTTTTAATGGCTATATACTATTCCGTAGTATGGATTTATTAGAATGTATATAATCATTCTTTTATTGCTGGGCATTTAGGTTATTCCAATTTTTACTACTAGAATCTGGGTGACAATAAACAGCCCTTGGTAACATTATTGTGTATAAGTGGAAACTCAGGCATCTATGGGATATTTCCCTAATCGTGGCCTGGTTAGATCACACCTTAAACAATTGTCAAACTAGCCAATTAGTATTTTGTTTTAAGTGCATAGAACTTGACTCCTCAGTAAATTTAAATTCCTGAGGATGTCAGTGCTTTTGTGATTCTTTGTATCCCCCAAGTCCTCCTATATAATAAAAGGATAATGTGCAAATAGATTGAATGGCAGAACAACTGAACAACCAATCAAAATATAATATGCTAATGATATGCTAAGGTTGCTCAACCACTTGCTGTGATGTGCTCTGAACACCAGGAGGCAGTCAACTGGTAGATCAGTTGCTATAACGTGCACTGACCACCAGGGGGCAGCTGCTCCAACCAGTAGGTTAGCTTGCTGCTGGGGTCTGGCTGATTGGGACTGAGTGAGATGGGCTGGACATGCCTTGGAGTCTCCTGCAGTCCCTCCCCAGCCTGATGGTGCACTGGTCCCATCAGCCTGGCCTGCACCCTCATAATCTGGGACCCCTCAGGAGAGCAGGTTTTAGCCTGATCCCACAGGCCACTCCCCTTGGGAGGATGCCAGACACAGGGCTCTTGGCTGGCAAGCACTGCTGTGGCAGTGAGCCTCTCCCGATCAGGACTGATTGGGTGTGAACCTGCAGCAGGCACAGTGGGGTTGGGATGAGTGGGAGCGGCAGTTAGGAACTGCAGACAATGTTGGACTGCGGATTTTGGCCCGATCCCTGGAGGCCACCCAGAGGGACCCCACCGGTGCATGAATTCATGTACCCAGCTTCTAGTCTATATATATAAAACCCTAATATGCAAATAAACCGGATGGCGGAATAGCCAAACATCTGATTGCTATTATGTGCACTGACCGCCAGAGGGCGTGCATGGACCATGGCAGGCATTGGCTGAAAATTCTTTGCTTCTGAGTGCTGTGGTCCCGCCAGGTGCTGGCACCTGCTGCTGTCGCCAGTCCTGCTTGCACCCACTGCCAGTGCTGGAGCTGCCTCACACCTACTGTCCGCCGGTCCTGATTGCTCAGCACCGTCAGTGGGTGCTAGCTCTCAATTTCCCCTGAAGGCTTCTCCACTTCCTCTTATTCCTGAGGGGTGATGGGGTAGCGGCTGCTGCTGGCATCCACTGATAGTGCTGGCCCCAATTGCTCTGTGCCATCAGCGGGTGCAAGCGGGGCTGGCGCTGGCATTATCAGTGTGTGGGAGCAGCAGTGGCGGCTGCCGGGAGACCAGACTGGGGGCCCTGGTGGGAGGGGTTGGGTGGGGGCGGGGAGGATGAGTTGAAACCTGCCCCTATTGCTCACCACAGCCTCGCAGCCCACAGTTCCTTTCAAGGTGAACGAACTCATGCATTGGATCCCTAGTTTAGTATAATATGTCTTTCTTTTAAGATCGGGAGTGTTTGCTATAGTAACATTTTCATTAATCATTGCTTGTCAATCAATCATTTCAGCCTTTGACCCAAGCTAAAATACAGGGCACGAGTGAAGGATGGCGTGCCATGTGACCTAGACAGATCCGTCCTGGGAGCTCCATGGATCCTGTGTCAGGTTAGGTTGTTTTCTCTGTATTCCCCCACCTACCTCCTTTCTCTCTGATTCTTAATAACAATTCCATATGCCTTTAAGTCATTTGTGGAATTGTTTTGTTCTACCCTTTGCCAGGAATATACAGATACTAGGGGCCCGGTGCACAAAAATTTGTGCACTCGGGGTGGAGGGAGTCCCTCAGCCTGGCCTGTGCCCTCTCACAGTCTGGGACCCCTCAGTGGATGTCCTATGATGGCCCCAGTCTGCCAGGCGCCTTTGTGTGTGTGTGTGTGTGTGTGTGTGTGGCCACTGGGGACCTGCCCTCAGCTGCATCTGAGGCTCGGAGCAGTCCTCCTGTGTGTGTCTACCTGCTGGGGAACTGCCCCCAGGTACACCGTCAAGGCTTGGAGCAGGCACCCCCTCTATGTTGATCTCTCAGACTCTTGTCCTCCCCTGCATGTTGTTCTCTTTTTTGAGCTGTGGCCAGGGCTGGGTGCTGCCTGCCTCCCAAGCTTGCCTACTGCCCATCTTCTTCCAGCCACCAGCAAGCAGGGAAAACCCC